>OY735214.1:3275000-3410000 GCA_963457665.1 Thysanoteuthis rhombus | reverse complement strand
TATATATATGTATATATATATATATATATATATATATATAAATATATATATATATATATATATATATATATATATATATATATATATATATATATATATATATATATATATATATATGGCATATTGCATCGATTGGGTCGTTGGAATACAATCAAGACTTCCCCTTCTCTTCTTTTGATTAAATCTGTTATCTTTCCATGCTCTTAAAACTCATAAGTTCTCCAGTCTTCCCTTACTTTCCACTGACAGAACCCACAACGAAACTGAACGTGCGTTTAAAATGCAATTTACACTCTCTCAATTCACTCCCCGTTCCTCTGCTCACGGACGTTTCGTTTGTGAAGGCTGGGGAATAGCGTGAGGAAAGAGAGTAAGTAATTACCATATCAAACTGATCTAATCGATTTTCTATCCGTCACTCACTATGCATCCCCTTACTAAGGGGTTCCCTAATATTGTTGTTATGGATAAACCATATTCCTAGATTATTGAATACAAAGGGTGCAACAGCCAATAGTTCTCCATCTTTCAGTTCGGTGAGCAAGGGACAATAATGTAATAAAGCCAATTCGTAATATGTGTTTCAACGGACACTCCTACAGCACCTTTAATTCTATTACTATAGTGCTGCGAACCGAACGTTGGCTGACAACATGCCTGATTTGATGACATCTGTTTTTCTCAATTTTAGTTGTATGAAAAGTATGGAAACATAACCATATCCACCACTGATACCAACAGCACCATCAGTAAAGGCTTAATTATGTTTATATTTCAGTCTGCTCATATCCATCGATCTATGACAAGATATTGGGCCTCCACGACTCATCGATATCCAAAAATGAACAAAGACTTTCCCATCAAATACGAACCAACCCAAAAGTGACCAAGGCACAAATTGCAGACATCATTGATCAGAGTGAACGTAAGAATGCAACACAACTCACAGTTAATTAAATGGCTGTGTTGTAATATGTCCGTAAAAGAACCCATTGTCTTTATTTGTCATGTAAGCGTTGGAACTGGACCTAATATGAATAGAAGATCAATTGATGTCTTTTTTCCTGCTTTATTCTAATGTCAATTGTAACGTATGTGTGAATCACTATGACAGAAAAGCTATGGCATAAGGCTCCAGTGTCAGCAAACATTATTGTAATGGAGTCGATGCGCTCTTTAAATTAATATTCTGCCTGGAAACACAAAGTTCTGATTCATGTTGAATGTACTTCGCCGCGTACCATACAAGTCAAATTCAGTGATGAGCGAGTACAGCTTTTTGCAGCAATAGTCATCCACGTTGTATTTACTAACAGTATTTATATTGGACCATCAGTTTAATTTTGCAGAATCTCCAATACGTTGGCGACAACACTTGAATAATCCACTGTTAACACCCTTGCAAAACATCTCAGAGGGACTACTTAGAGACCTCGTAGGACATATGCCTGATCTGATGAGGGCTGTTATGTCGGCAACACCTCATGAAGTTGGTGGTCATAATGCTTTGGCTCATAAGTATATATATATATATATATATATATATATATATATATATATATATACATCTTACGTATGTATTAGTCTCCAACTTGTGTACTCAGGTTATCTGGAATGCCAAGTATAGTTCAAAGCGTGGAGATTTGTTGTAGCTATCATAAAAAAGACATGTACTATTGCAGTGACAGCAAGCAGGGATTGGACTTACTAGCATTACTGATGCAAGCTTATAATTGTTAGGAAATGCAGGTTTGCCTTGTCTGGATCAAAAGTGGTCCAAAATAACTATAACAATAAAGGTTTCTGCAAAATCTCAAGTGCTGTTTTTTTCACAGGAGATCAATCAGCGTTGCTTCAAACATATATCAATGAACACGGGTACCTCAGAAAATGATAAGTGTTTTGTTAACTTGTATTTTTTTTTATTTTTTGACAAAACGATTGTCCCCAAGTGGGGTTTGTTGCCTGAAACCCCAACCGTTTATTTTTATGGCTTCATTAACTTAAACATGCAACATAAGTTATCTACATTCTAATCAAGGGTCCTTCCCCATAAAGGCTGTTCACAGCCTGTGGTCCACAGAGTACGCCGACATATGAGCCATTTGTTGTTACCTCCATCCAGAGAGGAAAGTTCAACATTTTTTTCCATGACGCTAAATTATAACTACGGCATTTTCTTCTTTCAATTCAGATAGCTTATTCACAAGGGAAATGAATAAAAAGTTGCAATTAATGATTGCATCGATTCCAATCATTCTCTCTCTCTCTCTCTACTTCTCTGCCACCCTTCTTCTCAATTCTGTCTCTCTGTCTCTGTCTCTGTCTCTCTCTCTCTCTCTCTCTCTTTCTTTGACCTTTTTACTGAATAACTCGTCTCCTCTCTCTCTCTCTACCTCTATATCTCCACATCTCTACCTTTTGACTTCTCTTTTTACATTTGTTAGCTGTAACCCACTCTCTCTTTTAACTCCCCCTCTCTCTCCTTTCCTCTCCGTAGGTCTATCTCTTTCCTTCATACTCTCTAAAACGCCATAAAAGCCAATATATCAAACTAGACAGCCTTACCCAAGTTTATCTCCATTACGTTTTATGAGACTCCACTGTTGACGTTCCAGTTAATATGACAAAATATTCACAGGTTTGTTTATATATATATATATATATATATATATATATATATATATATCATAGATTTATATACCGCTTTCATAGACCCTTTCAGATTGGGAAATTGATGGGATCTGTCGATGTGTATCTCAACAGGTAAAAGTATTAACCCAGGGGACATTCACCCTGATATTGTGGATATGGATCTTTGTAGAATAAATTTTCGACTATCATTGCAAGTATTAGGTTGCTTTCATTGTTTTTATTTGTTGATTCTTTCTTATTCTCACTTCTCTCAATGGGGTTGGGAGGGTCTTATGTATCAACCCTTGTTTGTCTGTCCGTGTATATGTCTGTCCGCTCGATACATAATATTTTTAAACAGTTCTCGATGAACTGAGATTAAATTTCGTATCACAGAGGAACTGAAAGGATCTTGACGGTAGATTTGGTTATTTGTTTTTGAGGAGAGATATTTTCATCATTCTACTACTGATAAACTTTCGCAAAGGGAGAGTTGATAAAGACAGGGGTAACTCAATATTTGTACATTTTCGATTCGTTTTCAGGAACTGTCAATCAAAACTTTCACCAGAACTGTCAATATAGGTTTCCTCAAATTATAAGTTAATTCGTATACTTTGATTGCTGAATTGGATACGCATATATGCCCCACCAATGGAGCTAAAAGGCTGAACATTTGATCATTCATTCCTTATTATGAGTAGCGGAAATTTTTTTTTTCGTGTTTTACCCTTTTTAACCATTATTTTTAATTCGAGAACATTCCTTTTTTAGAGTCTTCAGATCACTGACCAACAAACGTTGAATGAAATAGCCTATTCATTGATCACCCTTTTTTTCCAAGTTTCTTATTGATCATCTACTAATACACTGCAAAACGGTGTTAGTCACACAATGATATCTATTGGTTTATTTACCATATCAGTATATATTTATTGAGAACTTTCGAAGATTAAAACGTGCATACGAACATTAAGTTTACAAATCATGGAAGTCAGTGGATGTAATCAGGTGGCAAATCAGGGCACTACAAGATAATCATTTTTCCCCTCCTCACCAACACTATCATGATGGAAAGACGTGAATATTTCTGTTCGGCCACACGAGACCAAGGCAATGCAAAAAAAACAAACATCCGAATACAGGTGTGAAATCAAATGCAGCAAGCCAATGAATTTTCCACAGATGAAAAAAAATAGGATGAACTTTCTCATCGGAAAAGGTCAACCTAGACCTCACAAAAAAGCATCCAGATAAAAAAAAATAGAAGTATAATTCACAAATTCTTAATGTAAGGGAATGGCTTTTTTTTTCTTGTTCATACATTCTCTTTTGCCATTGCATGAAATGTTACCACTTTACACCATTGAGGAACTAACTATGTTGGAATAAAAGAAAATAGAATAACCTTCATTAAAAAGAATTATTGAAGATCCTGTGAAAAGATAATGAATATGAACAAATAAGAAGAAAAGACAAAAATGGATAATGAATGTAGATAGAGAGAAAAAATTACTCAGGGAAGTCATAGTACACCAACGCTATTGTCAGTGAAACTCAATCAAAACGGTTTTATAAATAGTTACAATGAGCGTATGGTGGTTTGAGAAATGCTTGGAATTCCCCCAAAATGTAATCAATTCCCCTCTACTCATGGTTTGTTTTCGACCAAATTTCATCAAAAATTATTGACAACCTTCGAAAATCTTTCCTCGACACAACTAAGTGAAAACATAAATAAGTTAAATAAATATTCTTGCGATCATAAGCCTTAATCATAATCTCAATAGTCTGAAATTTGTCTCGGTAGACTTAACTGCCATGATTGGTAATATTCGGCAGCTACTACTCTTTCTCTTTCATCTCCAACTTCTCTCCTCCCTTCTATCTTCAGCCTATTGTCCTCAATCTCTTCTATCAACTTCAACTTTCTTGCCCTCTTCATTCACTTTCCTCATCTCCGACAGGGAAGACCAAGAAACGGGTTTGTCTACTTTTACTTTTGCATCTTTCTTTCTTTCGGACGTCATCATACAGTCGATCGAAGTCTTTGTTTATCTTTCCCTGTCTATCTTGTCAGAAAACAAGTGTTAGCCCGGATAGTTACACTCTTTCGGTTCTGTCTGGTGGAAATGGAAGCTGACTGATACACACACTGGGGTGAAAGCTGATGGAAGATTACACAGTTTAGATAACCCGTCGATAATTCACCGAACCTTGATAAGCCTCCGTATCCGTATACAATATTCTTCCATCTTCAACGTGTAACTTTTCAGTGAAGGCTTATCTTATACAGATTGTACAGTAGGTGCCTTAAAAGTCAATATACAATGTTTTTCTCGTCATCTCAGAAAAAACAGATAAAAATGTAACGCATAAACTATTATATTCGAGAATTCAAAATTAAATTGTTAGCCTTTTTGCCATATTCTCTTCACTTCCTTCAAATCTCTCTTCTGGCTCAATACTTCTGTCGAGAGTCAATTTGATTCATCGCCAGGCTCCTTCACTATCTAATCCTATGATTATCAAGTCCGTTACAATGTCGAATTATGTTCAACTTTGGATGACATTCTCTATTAATAACGTCATGGCCTCCATAACAGTTTGTGTAGAGGGATTTGATAAATAAAATGAAAAAAAAAACCCACTGGGTCCTACGTAAATCAATAATGCGCTTAAAACACCAAAAACATCAGGGAATACAGTTATCAGGACTGAAATGTTTGTCACAAAAAGTAAAACTTTTTTATAGACCAACCAGATTTTACGATGAATTAATAATCTACGTAATTACCCATCCGCAAAATACATACACACACATTCACATCTTTCTTTCTTTCTTTCTCTTTCTTTCTCTCTTTCTCTCTCTCTCTCTCTCTCTCTCTCTCTCTCTCTCTCTCTCTCAATATATATACATATACATATGGAAATACATATATGTGCGGGTGCCTAGTTATATGAATATATATTGAGAGAAATATATACCTGTATGCTTGTACCCTGTCCTAAATACATCTGCATGGAAATATATTTGTGTCTCTGTATATATATATATATATATATATATATATATATATATATACATATATGTGTGTGTGTGTGTGCGTGCATGCATTCATGCATTTACTTATGCAGATTTGTATACATATATATGTGTGTATATCTATATATACGTAAATTTATATATGTACGTGTGTTTATATCTGCATATATGTGTAGGTTGGTATATATAAATGTAAATACATATTTATGTGCATGTGTACGTGTATGTTCGAGCTGCAGTCCTTTATTGATGAAAGTATGATTAAAATTGTACGCATCAGATATTTTGACGTTTTGTTTACATGCAAAAGATTGAAGAGATATATATGATATGACGAATTCAATAGTGAACGTGATAACATCGAGATTAAGACGAATCGATCGTATTTATTTTCTTCATACGCTTCAGGAGATTTATTTCTCCACTTGTCAAACGTCAAATGTTTAAAAAATGATAAAAGATGTGATAAGAAGTTTTGGAGGGAAAGGAAAGAATATGAATGGGTATTATCCTTATTGTTTTTCATTATTTCCTTTCACCGGCTGAAATTGAGAATTATGTTGGTGTCAAAGTTCAACAAAGTTAACCAATATTCTCCAAAAAATGTTAGGGTTAGTTATTTGTCCAATTTTTAGTGGGGTACTAGCGTAGCCGTCCCCCGAATTCATTGCATTGGCCTCTCTCTAATAATATCCCCTCGAAGAAGCCACTTATCAACAATACATCAATGATGTCCTCTTAAGTTACCAAACTGACATAAATCTGACTAACTTAGTTGAGAGACTCAACAACGTATGTTAGATTTCTCTTAAACAGGATCTCACAACCCGTTCCCCTCCATTGACATCTTAATACACCAAACACAAATGAAACCTACAAGTAATGGTGAACTGTTGATCCCCCAACAAAAACGACCACATCAACTTTGACTCACACCATAAAACCAAAATTAAATTAAGCATAAGCTTAATTTTCTACCTAAGAACCCAGATAATACGTAGCCCACATTTCTTAGAGGGGGCATGAAAAGTGCAGCAATCTCCAGTACCTGTTATTGCTAATGAAAAACGCCAGGGGATATTACAATCGAGCGATACGGAACTGGATTAATGAACAATGTATTGAAGTACATGATAAACAAATAAATGAGTAAATGAATAAATGGAACTACGGAAAATTCAATTGTACTCATCTGGTTCTTGCAGCAGCATTTGGGATTTGGGTGACTTCTCCTGGCAGTTGAAAAGGTTTGAATTTTTCATCTTTCTTTGCTAAATAGTACATGTCCGTCTTCTAGCAAGATCCCATTAATCCTTAAAAGAAAGGTGTAAAACCAATGCTTCCTCCCAATAGTCACTTGTGGAGCTAAAACATGGAACTCAACCAAGAGACAGAGCTGCAAATAGAGAACCATGCAACGTGTACATGAAAGAATCATGCTTGGCCTCACACGGAGAGACCTCAAGACAACACAAAATATCCTGGAAAAGACAAAAGTCAGGGACATCATAGAATCCATTAGTAAAATGAAATGGCAATGGGTTGGACATGTTCCAAGAATGATGGACAATCTATGGACATTGTCACTGACAACATGGGTCCCCCAAGATAACATGGGCAACCGACACCAGTCGAATATCAGATGGAGGTACGAGCTAGACAATTTCAGGAAGCACTGGCTCCGCAACACTGACGATAGAGAAGTGTGGCGAATCTTGGGGAAGGTCTAAGTCCAACGATGGATGTTGAAAGATTGATGGTGATGATGATGATGATGATGATGATGATGATGATACAAATCGCTGAAAAAAACTTTGAAAACAATCGATAACATAGAATGAGTGTGCAACACCCAAAGCAGGTATATACTAAATTCCGTGATTTACATTCGATCTCTGGTGACCCATATTGAGAATCGTGATGCCAGTTGATTGTCCTTGCAACTCGTCCAAACTATTGCCCTTGGGGATTTCAAATGGTTTCTATCATATCTTAGACTCCAAATTTCTTCATTAATAAACTCTTTTATTTTTCTGATCTTTTCACATTGAGCGTATTTCTTTCACGTGCACGTTGCATGGTGTACAGTTTCAGGGACATTCTTTAAGTTATAATCGATTTCCAAGATCCATTGGAGACTATTAGGGGATGCATTGGTTAAAGGCCCTTCTTTTTAGGACTCAGGATTTTCTTGCCTGCCGAAATAGTATAATTGTTTGTTTAAATTTTTCTTCTCTAAACGGAGCTTCGTTATCATAAGTATCTGTCGAGGAAAAAATCATGGTTGATGTGCTGTTTGGTGTAAGCATATTAGCAACTTTAGTTGAAAAGATTATTTCACTGTTGCTGAGGTCGTCGATATTCTTTTTTGGTTCGTAGAGGATTTCGTATCTGATTTTACAGATCAGTTTGAATGATCTGCTGAGCTCGTTTTGTACACCAAAGGGTTGTAGTTTTGTACAGAACATGTCCGTGAGCCTGATCAAGGTCTTAATTTGAATTTTACATTTAATCATGACGTTGCCACTTTCGACGACGACGATGACATTGCTTTTGACATTGATTTAAGGCCTGAATCTTTCAAGATGTCGCCCTTGTCTGCTAAGATGTCACTTATTTTGTTTTGGTTCCGTGATAGGAGCTCCAGCAAGTTGACTTTCGATTAAGTTTTTCTGAAAGAAGTTGTTAATGATCTTGGAATTGTCTGCTTATTATGCTTCCACGTGGTTTGGTTTTTAGCTCCAAACGCCGACGTCACTGGAGATGTTGAAGGAGAAAAGGGAGAACAACAGTTGTCATGACAACATGGAAAATATGCTCGACAAGTATAATCTTGGATGGAGACATCAAACTAAGTACAAATGATAGAAATGACGACACTGACGAGCATTTTGACTAATATAAAACGTACGTTCAATCAAGAACCATTTATAACAATACAAACTTAGTAAGAATACTTGTACGGGAATATTTATATGATCGTTAAAGGAAGAATATCGGAGATACCTTTTGGCAAAAGGTGGGAACATTGTGTGAAGAAGTAGCAGCAGTCAGTGTTAATGAAGCAGATGAAACTGACATGTCATTAATTGATAAAGTTTGGAGAAAACAAAGAGATTGTTAAGGAGACTGGGCATCAGTGATTCTCGGTCTCCATACCAAATTGGGGGTGAGTTGTTTGTGATTGCATATGAACATCTTGAGAGCTATTCTCAGACGCTAGAAAACACACGAAAGACAGACTATTTATTTCGTGGAGAGTCGGTCGGGGGACAGACATATTTTATTTAACTAAAAGTAGTTTGTCCTTAATTTCAACAAACTGTGTTTTTTCACAGTGTGTTTTTCTTTTTTATCTTTGAGGCATACTTTGACATTTTCCATTTCTCTTCATTGGGTTCTATATCTGTTAATATTCCATTTATTTCATATACATGAGCGTGGTTGGTACAATGCTTGCAGGTACAATTAAAGATTCGTGTCTGTTGATATCATTCTATGCCAGTGACTAGTTTGGTGATATTGGATTTTTCATAAGTCTCACTGATTTCCTTCAAGTTTTGGCAAGCAAAAAGTTTTGATATTTCAGTTGTACTGAGAGACAAGTCGATTTGTAACATACTTGTAATACTCGGTGGGTATGTTTATCCTTTCAATAGACATCAATTAGTGTGAAGTTCGTCAGACACTATCTGGAGGACGCTTGCAGCATTTACTATTGAATTATTTAACTTTGGAGTTAGTCGGGAATGGTTATTGCATCAGTTGGACAGTTATAAGAGTCAACATCCTAACTATCGATTGCAAGCTTTCGGCAGAGCGAGCTCAACCTTCGAAACCAATTCGATCCCAATAATCCTAAAAAGAAGAGTATACAACTAATGTATCCTCCTGATAGTCACTTTAAGAGCTGAAACATGGAACCTAACCAACAGAAAAAATCGCAAACTGAGAAGCATGCTTCGTGTGCATGAGAGAATCATGCTCAACCTCACATGGAGGGATCAGAAGACGGTAGGGTTATTTCAAAAAGAAAACAGGTATCAGTGACATCTATTAGCAAACCTAGATGGCATTTGGAAGGTCATGTTGCAAGAATGATGCAAAACCGATGGACATCACGACTCACAACACGGATCGTCAGAGATCACATGCAGAACCGAGGCCAACAGAATACAAGATGGAGAGATGATCTTGATGAATTTTTAAACACTGGCTCAGCAACGTAAATGATAGAGTATTGTGGTGAATCATGATGATGATGATGATGATGATGATGATGATGATGATGAAAAATCTATCGTATTGAATTTAAAGGCAGGTTCATTCGGTAAAACTACCTACTGGAATCTGAATATCCTTTGTATTATGAAAGGCTGTGTGTGTATGTTCGTGTATGTGTGTGTGTGTGTGTCCTATCTAGCCAGACATTGAAACAAAGTTTATACGAGCAGTGTTTTGGGTTGGAATTACATTATTCGTTAGTGTAATTCAATAACACCATTTCCTTTGGGTATGTCAGATACTACATAAACGAAACGTTTAATTCAACGCTAAATACAAAAAGTTTTTTTCAAAATCAACAATGAGAATATTTCATCTGTAACTTATATGAAAAGTATTCTAATCAAGCAAGCAATTATAGAGCACTTGCCTCAGAAAACCACCTACAATAATCAGTTGAAAAAAAAGGTTTTTTGACTCATCCCCAAAATGCTCGTTGCCCATCCTCCCAACAGAGTCCATAGATCTGAGTGATTGAGTAATAGTATTTATAAATAAATAGAATAAGATCTGTCGATCAAAAACTAATTCCTGGATCTGCTTCTGAGTTCCAGCATCCCTCCCTTGCTCTATAATCCGACTTTTAACGGAATCATATTGGAATTCACTTTGCTAGCAGAGATAACAATATCCTGAATTGTATTTTTAAAGCCAGACAACATTAAAGACGGGCTGAGGAAAATTGAAGTAGTAAATGGTTAACCACTCGTCATGTTTGTTTGATGACCCTTACCTGAAGTCAAATCAGAGTCGACGACCATCCTTCGAATATTTTGATCGAAAGTCGGTGTGTCCGGCCAACGGGGCTAACACTGCTGATGGAAAGGCCACATTTTTATAGCACTTTGCCAACCCGCTTTTCAGATTGAAAAAAGCTTATATATATATATATATATATATATATATATATATATATATATATATATATATAATAGCACGTTGTATATTTGTATTTAGGCAGCTAGTTTTCATTGATACATACTCGACTAAAAACGACAGAAAAGAACAGTTATTATTGTAAACTTCTCTTGGTTAATGTTTCCGTACAAAAGAAGGTGTGAAGGATTTCCAATGTCTGATGAAAGTAAACATTGCTGCAAAGTGTGTGATCAAGTGGTTTCATCAGTACTTCTTCCTATGTGACCTGATACAAAATTGTTGGACATTCTTTGAATATTGTTTACCGTTTGTGATCTTTTTACTGTTGTATATAAGAGAAAGTTGTCGTTCTAGCAAATCCATGGCAATTTTTTTATAGGTTCCCTATTTTTCAATTCCTGATGAGTACGTACAAGAATTCCTTGTCCGTCCCTTTCCTATCAAACACCTGGCTCATAGTGGAGAGACGTGATAAAATAAGTAAGAACATCAGTGAAACATAACAGTAATTAACACTATCACACTCGTCATGAAAGACAGTGGGGAAAATTTCATTCCAGTCAGTGACCTTATAACAGCTGGTGACTGTATGTAATTAGGTGTACATAGAAATTTCAAGTCCTTCACTAACTCTGCCACTGGTAGCCTCGTTTAATTTTTTGAATAGGTCTACATAAACTGACGATTGCACTATTGGCTGAAACTCAGTGACTTCAGAGAATCGATATATATATATATATATATATATATATATATATATATATATATATATATATGTGTGTGTGTGTGTGTGTGTGTGTATGGTTATAAATGCATCGTATCATATGGGCGCATATAGGAAATGATCTCCTGTCGTTATGTAGTTAATGTATTACTCACAACGTAAATATAAAGAGAATTTGGCTGCTGCACATTTTGAATAAGATTCTACATGATATAACACAATATCTTATCATTTTGTCTGATTAGATACATCCATTTCTCAAATCACACACACACACACACACACACACACATATATATATATATATATATATATATATATATATATATATATATTGGTGGTGACTATAATATCCCAAATATATTTTTCTGTGTCAAATGTCGACCATTGCTCCTTTCAAATTATGGAACTTTCTTCCTTTGTATTTTTTCATCATGTCGTTTTTCTGTTTAGCTATTCAGGAAGTTCACATCCTTTGTATGGTTTCATATACTTTCAAACTTCCCCCAAGTTAGGCAGTTTACATGAATTGGGTTTTCCCTTGATATTCATTGTCTTTGAGTCCCACCTAGAGATTAAATATTGAGTTTGAACAGCATCAGATGTGCATTTATTGATCAGCGACAATTTGTTTCAAAATGAAATACAATCATCACTTTTCTACAAATGATTCGTGAAAGATATGAAATAATGAGGAGCTGATTTAATTGACGTGAATATTTGTAACAATTTCGAGTATAAGCATCGCTTAGTTTTATATAGGATATCCCAGAGGGGCCTTTTTGTACTTAGATCAAAAGGTTCGTTCGCTCAGCTGAGTATGATAATTGTTTAGTCATGGGTGCCAGAGGGCTACTTCGCTGGATAAACAAATACAAAGGGATACACGTTCGGAAAAATTGGTGTCAAATCATTAAATATGGATATTAAAAGTTGGTATTGATAGAAGCAATATTTAACGAGCATGTACATAAAAGATTAAGTACTGAAGAACGTTTAAAAGCACTATATCATATTTCCCTAATTTTGTGAACAGCGTAATATAGTTCACCGTTTTCAAAGACAATAACGTGCTGACTGAACCTCAAAGATTGCTAAAATTATGCAAAATACGAGTGATAGGGATACCAGCATTGTTTGAATAATTTAATCTTGTGTTCAGCGTTTCGCAGTTTGTTCAATATTAGATTTTCCTTGAAAAAGGGGAAGCTGTCCACTTCTTGTCTGAAATGCAAACAGAGAACTTGTCTGCTTTTCAAATGTTTTGAATAGGAGAACAGAACAAGCAAAAAAAATATTGGAAAAGAACGCCGACACCGTAAAAAAAATTGGTCAAGAAATAAAAGTTGAATATTAGGTCTGTCCCCAAAGTTCCCAACAATTTAATATTAACTAAAATATACCTATTTACGACGATGTCCTTTTAATCCGTTCCAATTACTCCCCTTGGCATTTAACGTATTTATTTAAGCATCTGTTCGACTTTTCATAGCTGTTAGTTATGTCCTTTTAAGGGATTGCAATCAGTCTCCTCTTTGCCATCAACTTCTTGTCCATGATCTGAAATCTTTTTCAAAGAGTGCCTGAAATCACAGGAATCCAACTTTTTTTACAGGCTTCGTTGATAGAATGTTTTGATGAACAGTCTTGCAAAAATATGGGGTATAGACTGATTTACACATTGTGAATGTGAGGGCAAGTCAGTTTACGAGCTGGATTAATGGTCTCTCTAAGTTGACCGGGAAAACTGACCAGGGATGTCTGTCCAGGCATCTGCACCATTGTTTGTTTACCAAATTAC
Source organism: Thysanoteuthis rhombus (assembly GCA_963457665.1). Classification (NCBI taxonomy): domain Eukaryota; kingdom Metazoa; phylum Mollusca; class Cephalopoda; order Oegopsida; family Thysanoteuthidae; genus Thysanoteuthis; species Thysanoteuthis major. The sequence continues at coordinate 3,396,632 of OY735214.1, read as the reverse complement.
ATCAAAGATGCGCAACTGGAAGCGGAAATATTTGAAAAGTCTGGAATTATTTTCGCTGGTAATTCATTTGAAAAAAGCAACTAACAGGTCAGCAAACTTCAATGACACTGCTAATATCTCTTGAATGTCACATCTCTACACATTGTTGCCTGTAAATACACGCCCACGATGAATTAAAAAAATTGTCAGAAGTTCAACATTTCATGAAGGCAATGAGAGGTGGACTTTGGAAAGAGGAGAGGAGTATCTAACGTCACTAGATGGAGCAACATTAGAAATTATCTCCAGTTATGTCAAAAGAGGGGGTACATCACTATCTATACTATCAAATTATCTACAAGGTAACTTCATCAGGCATTGCTAAGACGTTTCTTGAATGATCTTTGCAATCACAAACACTCGATCTCCTTTGATTTTTGACCATTCTTTTAAGCAGGAATCTATCAGGTTATTTGATGTTTGTAAGTTTACAGGCAGACAACTAAATATACCATCAAATATCATTTATGAAATGATTAATAGTGAACATTGAATTAAGAAATACTTGTATGATTTGTAAGACTAATGAAATGAAAAATTGAGCAATTACATATTTTGTACAGTACACTCTCAAATCAATCATAATAATCATAATCATAATAAATCAGAGAATTTTACTATCTTTTGTGACATAAGACACTTGGCCTAAAAACATGAATATAATGAACAATTAAAGAAAATGGGACAGTTGCAACAATTGAAAGGAAGGGTTGTCACTTCAAGTTGGCGTTGCTCCTACCGTTGAACTCATCAGTTGCCGGTTATGTAAAGGCATGAATAAATGTTTCAACCCTACCTCCGTTGATTATTCATTCTGTTTATGTCGTCGAGGCCAAGTGATTATTGAGCTGTGTAACGATAGGAGATCATTTAGAAAAAAAAATGCAAATTATAATCATTGTGTTGGATCGTATAAGCTTTTTATTTATACATAACTGTCACGTTGAAATAAAAAGAACACATCAGATATGAGCCGTGCATAAGCGAATCATGAGAATTCAGGGTGAAAAAATTAGAGTTGTATCTGCGCCTTTGTATTGCCAGCAGCTGCTCAGCCCAAGGGTTGGAGCAAAACTAAGTTGAAGCAGTTATCCTATCGGTTGCAAGTTTGATTCCTCCAGCACACCCATTTTATTCAATTATTTAAGCTGTTTATGTTGTCTACACGAGGTGGTGTATATACCTGTGAAATGATAGTCATTTTTAATTCGACCAGTATTATTCTAATCTGTTACCTTATAACTATTGCATAATTCAATTCGTCTTGCAACTTATTTGTGTGTGTGTGTGTGTATATATATATATATATATATATATATATATGCATATATATATATGTATATATATATATATATACACACACACACACACACACACAAGGGTGTGTACATGTGAGTGCATGTCCGTCAATATAGTTATTCATATTCTCATTCAAGAATCTATTTCTGTTCATAATTACCTCAGTGCATACGCACCAACTCGTATACTGACACACACACACATGCACTCACAGATGCACACATCCCTATATATATATATATATATATATATATATATATATATATATATATATATATATATATGTATATATATATACATATATATATACATACACACGTGTGTGTATATGTATGTTAGTAAGTGCATGTATTTGTCTACCTGTATGAGTATGTTTGATATTAGTTTCAAAATTATTCTCAGTCATCATTACCTCGTTTCATACACACAAACACTCATAATAACACATATGTGCACACACACGTATGCACCTCTACATACACACATGTGAGAGGGTGTATTTGCGTGTGTGTGTGTATTTTAGAGTCAGTAAATAATTGGAGAAACAATATTTTCTAAGGATTTTAAAAAATAGATATCCTTGATTTAATAATCAAAATATATCAATGAATCCCCAAGAGATTAATACGAATTCCAGACCAAGAAAACCATTTTAAAAATGTTAATTTCGTAATAAAAATTTTTTAAAAATTCGGAAAATAGCGGAGGGAAATTGATTGGCTCATCTTCAAAAATTGATACTTCAACACGATTTTTTTCTTTACGATCACCCGTCATTAAAGAATTCCAGATATCTTGGAAATATTTTCATTGATTCATAAATATGGAACGGAACGAAATTTAAAAAGTATCTAGTTTCATCATTGAATTGTAATATTGTAACTTTAATTTTTTTTTTTTTTGCAATCAAAATCGAAAGATCAAATCCCATTAAATGAGGGGAAACTGATGTGGGAGCAAATCAATTTTATACCATTGCAGTTTTATGAACTGTATTAAAAATAATTAGTTGACGAGGGATAGAAATTACTATTATCCTGTGTTGTACCTGTGAATGTGTTGCACAGTTTTTAGAAATGTACTTTTTTATAATATACGCCCTTTGATCTAATCTTCATTCAAAAGAAAATAGGTGTTTGCTTTTTTGTAGGAGATACATATATATATATATATATATATATATATATATATATATATATATATATATATATATATATATATATATATATATATAAACAGGCAACTCTCTTGTATTACAAGTCTTCTGAACTGGACAGTCAGTAGAAAAAAATTGAGATATTTTCACTTCCACACAATTTTCCATTCACTAGAATGCTCCATTCAAGAGTGAGAAGAGCATTGGTATGATAGCTTACAGTAGACCAATGCCGTACATGAGAGTGCCTTGCTTACTGTGTCTTCATATATTTAATCCTGTACAATAAATACAAGTCCTTCTTTAAGCCATTTAATCACAGAATTACATAAAATTATCGAAAAAATGAGTAGACAATTTTACCTTCAATGATATAATTTACCAAGCTCTCAAAATTCCTGGGTCATTGTCAATTATTCTTCGAAAAATGATTTCAATATGTTTCTCTATGTCCAGAATCGTTTCAGAGAATAATGATCTCTTTTTATTGTGTATTTGTTTCACAATATTTTCAATATCATAAGTTACATAAACAGCCTAGGTACACGGTTAATGTATTACTTTGCCTAGACAACGTATAAACAATGGACTATTAGGAAAAATGACGATGCCTCATGAATGGAAACTACGAAAGATAGGGTAGCCGGTTTAATGTAGCATTGCTCTTACCATTGAGCTGACAACCGCTGGCAATGCAAAGACTCGAGTATACGTATTAGCCTGTATCTGCTTTCAAGCAGTATATACGATATTTTGGAAAGTTTAACATGAATTCCAATGTAATTTGCATAAGGGTACTGTGCTTCGGACGGAATGATTGAAAATTTGTTAGGATCCATATTCATTCATCTCCCATATACTGTAGTTATATGTCTAGAACACCAAAAATTTCCAACGTTTCTCTATTTGTCCAGATTATGTCGTCAAAAGTTATCAATGAATTTCAAAAGAAATTAGTTGAAGGCTGGACAATTGAAATGGCAAGAAATGAATATGATCTGAGTGGACAGACAAATATTTATTTATATATATATATATATATATATATTCAATCGGTGTACAATGTTAGCTGAGGTGTGCATTCACTGGCTGTCTTTTAGCTCATATCAAAAAATACAGTTTACTCAAAGGGTTACGTAAAGCCGGGAAAATAAATTGGTTTCTGGATAATGCTACTATAGATATCCATGCTAAAAAAGATTTTGACCAGAAATGGTAGATACCAGGGCACATAGCTGATATGATGACAAATTCAATTCAGTGGAAAGTTCTATTATATCATACTAAGCCTTGCGACATATTTTAACGACAGAATATTCATGCTATGGATGGACATGAATAAAAGATTACTTGAAAATTGCAAAAGACTTCTACGAACTTCAGATGAGGGAATACACATTTTTGCTGGAAGGAGCCATCAGGAAGATAGATGAATTTGAGGAAAATACTTTCAATAAGGATGCTATGCATTTTTAATATCTAAAGATTTGTCAAGAAACGTTACATCAACTTCATTCGGTTGAATCCACATTTTACCTGTGAAGTGGCAGAAGGTTATCGGAAGATATCTATGAGTGCTTGAAATTTTCCTCAACTTGAAACTCGCACAAATTGATTAACTTTATAGAGAGAACTGCACCGGCAATAATTAAAAATATCGATCTGTTCGTCAATAACTCAGGTAAATATCGATATCGATTCGTTTTAGGAGAATGTTTAGACATGGGAATATATTTTATTTCCCTAGGTGACTGATGTTATTAAAACAAGTTTGATTTTTCAGGGGGTTTTTTTTTTGTGTGTTGTCTGCATGACCAGAGAGATTTTGTTTCTTTAATTTGATTTGTATTTTTTCCCTCGCTTTTTCTAATTCATTTTGTCTTCAAAAGGTCAGTAACATCATTAGTAATGGTTTCCGATTGAAAAAACAAACTGAGGTAGGGGGAATAAGATACGGAACACTAGTCAGTCGTTCCAGACAGAAAAACCAATATTAGCTATAAATACATGCAGAGGGAGAGAGTACGTGTGTGTGTAAGGGAGAGAGAGAGACATGCACACACACACACACACACACACACACACACACATACAAACACACACACGGACACACACATACAGACATATATATATATATATATATATATATATATATATATATATATATATATATATGTATGTATGTATGTATAAGCATATATATATATAAATGCCTTTTCTATAAATACAACTAGACAGCTGTAGACGTTATGTTGTTCTATCTAATACTTCCGACCTCAGCGGATGTATTTGAACGGTGTGCACAAATTGCTAACCTTTGGGAGCAATAACTTTTGTAACGTAGCCGTGTATATTCTCGGGGGGACAATTACGATAAAGATGGTGGGAGCTTAGTGTTAGCAAGTGTAATTCATTTGACACGGTTAGATCATTCCATACTTTAGATATTGATATACTAGAGGATATGAATTGTGTAAATGGAAGTATGACTGAATATACATATATACACATACCAATCAAATACAGAGCAAAATACATATATATACACAACCATACACTTATATATATATATATATATATATATATATATATATATATATATATGTGTGTGTGTGTGTGTGTGTGTGTGTGTAATACATAAGGTTCAGATCAGGCTAGCAGTATAGCATAATGATATTTCAACAATATAAAGCAACTTCTGATATGCGATGGATTTATTTAATACATTGCTTGATACATTCAACTTTACGTTTTGGAAGTGAAGTTGTTTTAAAGTAGAGCTGGAAATAAATGCAGATTCTCTCCGGGCCTCATCAGGATTTGTGTATATATATATATATATATATATATATATATATATATATATATATATATATATATATTCTTTTTTTGAAATACCATTTTTAATGACTTTCTTATCATGTATGAATCTGAGAGAAAGCTTTAATCAATCAAAACTTGAGCACTTTTCTCAATTTTCTGATAAAAAGTCGTGTGCAAAGCCTCTTCGAAAAGTGTCACTCTTTTTCGGTTTGTTTTCTTCCCTTCTTTGAATGTTTCGAGGTTGTTGATAAACTTATGAACTCTTATTTCTATTCATCGAATACTTTCCCCCTAGAGGATCACTGATATCGATGATGAGTAAATAAACAGAGAAGTATTTATGATTACATCTTGATCAATTGGTTCGTGATATTTGCTAGTGAACGCAATATGCGCAAATGTATGCCAAAACTTTTCATATGGAAATATCTTTCAGTCAACTGAACTCTATTCCTATGTTCCAGCCAATCCATTTTAAGGGGTTTCTTCAGATGCCATATCTGTACATAAAAAGGAAGTGTTTTTTACTAGTAAAGGCAAGTAAAGAGCAGGAATGAACAGAATTTCTTTTTGCTAACAGGGTTGCTTGTAACATAGATGGCAGATGATTCAACACCCTCAGTTGGGTAAAATGAAATTTCAATACTGTGCTTTCCACGATGCAATTGTTATTTGGAGGGGTAAAAAGGCAGCATCGTATAAAGACTGAGGGGCCATTTCGGGTATTTCGGAGAAAGATTAGATGACAAATTCAAAAGAGATGGGGATTCCAAAGAAACACTGTTCTTTTGAAAGAAAAATTCCTTTCAGAGACTTTGGTTACAAGATAGAGTATCGGATGGAATGATAATTCTTGAAAATCTTTTTTCGTCATGGCTTCTCAATACTTGGAGGGGCACATTATGACTGATGTTAGAAAGCAAAGGGAACCCTTTTAATATTGGAAAACCATCCAAGAGAGTACAGAAAAAATAAACAAATCAGCCCAGGGCTGATCTCATAATCAAAACGTGTTCTTACTGTTCTCCCCAGTATCTTTTTACGTTTAAAAACTAAACATGTGTCCCATATGGAACAAAGATTAAACGAATATTATTTTTCCCGATACAACGTGTCTGATGCATTCTTTCAGCTTGAGTATGAGACCATAAGGTTATATCCATGACTTCACGGCGTTCTTATCGTCCATCGTCTTTTTTACCCGGCTGGACCTGTACCCCTACAAGTTGCCTGAAGATTCAATACTGTGACAACATGCACGCATTTCCTCTTGTTTAGAGCAGCAAAGCAACAGACGATGGAACAAACTTGCCGATGCTTATATAGGATCTGTAAAAGGAAGTCTAGGGATTTGAAAGGATAACAAACAAAATAGATTTACTTTTTTTTCCCTCCGGTTTCACCGAATCAGACTTCCTAACCTAAAAATAACAATAACATCTACCCACTATTTTGACTCCGACATACTAAAGTCTTCTGTAGTTTCTTCTCTTTAAAAATCATCTCAGAAATTATCCGAGAGTATCTTCTCGGGGGTCAACAAGTCTAAGAACAATTAAAACAGCTGAACAGTTTTTATAAAGGCATAAAAATTTTGAATGCAAATATATCTTAACTTCATTTTGTAGAAAAGCATGTCTTGAATTTGTTCCATGTTCTGACTACACTTGAATGTACTCAAAAGAACGTTATTGATAACATAACGTAAAGATTTTCTCGACTGTTTCCGTGAATTTCATCAGTTCTGTTCTCCTTCAAAGCATTAACAGTTCGTGGTTTATTGATGTAGACATATTCGTTTCGATGTCCCCGAAGGAAAAAAGTCTGGTGCAGATAAGTCTGCTTATCTCGATGGTCAGTTAATTTCACAGTCACGCAAGATGATTTGATTTCCATACATTCGGCGTAACATGCCTATGGTTTTGGCTGACGCAATGACGGATGTCATGTTCTGAAGCGATATATGGAACTTTGTAAACATGTCGACAAGTTCTCTGAGTTAAAGAAATGGAGATTATGTTTCTAAAGTCAAGTACAACAATCTGTGACCGTTGTGGAATTATTTACCTCTCGATCTTAGTCCTATATAGTTTCAGATGATCTGCAAAGAATAAAACATTAAAAGACCTGTATACTCTGAAATTGAGTTTAAACTATAGTAGGGCTTCGTCGAATATTTTATGTCCTTCTCCTTAAAACTGAATACGCTACTTTACTCATAGTGTGACGTGTATATAGATATGATTCAGGTAACAGTGTTTCTATTTTCTATATTTCGGAATATGTTCAATCGAAAGATTGCTCAAACAGAAAACGTCTCTGTATCTACTGCCAAATTTCATTAATTCCCTCTTATCCCAAAGCTCTCTTCAACAGAACAATATTGAAATTAACTAAAAGCTCTTGGAGATATCGTGAGAATATAATATGAGAGGAAGGAAATGAAAATACTCTCTTAAAATCGACAAAAGTTTTCTAGGTCAGACCCAAGATTTAATCAATTCTCTCTCAGCTTATGGTTCATCATTCGAGAATAGTTCCTGGAAATTTATTAAAAAATTGTAAAGAAAAAACAGAGATATAGACATGGGTGAATATATATCACCTTCCCAACTTCAGTCTCAGATGTAAATTAGATCGATTTTCCTCTGGTTCAGAATAATACATTTTCTTAATTAAAGAATCTGTTTCGGAAGGTTTCATCGTGACTCAGATATATTTTTTAATCGCTACTATAGAGTAAATCATTATTAGGGTTGTTATTTTTGCTGTTGTCTTGAAAATATGAATATGAGGAATTTTTCAGTGCCCGAAAAGAGGAAGTAAAACAAAGACATATACTCATGATGTGGAATTTAGGAATGAAATATTTTCTTAAGGAGGTGTATCTTACATATTTCATGAGTTATGTAAATAAAATGAAAACACATGCAGGAATACATATATATGTAAATCATTCCAGAATAATTTGAAGTTTAAAATTCATATATATCTATCTATATCTATATCTATATATCTATATACATATATATATATATATATATATATATATATATACATTAATATATTTATATGTATACATATATATACATACACATATATATATATATATATATATATATGTATATATATATATATATATATATATATATATATATATATATATATATATATATATAGAGGTGTATAGATAGATATATAAGAAAAAAGATGTGGTTGCTTCAGAGAAATACATGATATATAGATATATAGATACATGGATGGATAGAGATAGATTGCGGAAGGAAGGAAGAAAGAAAGAATGATTAAGATAAATATAGAAATAGTTAGGTAGATGGACCCACCGCTAAATCTTGACAAAAAAACAAAAAAGTCTCAACACTGCTATGCCATGATATCAGTCGGGGCATAGCGTACATTGAGGATGCACACTGTGTAAGTAAATGAATATATCGCTTAATTTAGTCCTACTGGCTGTCCAGGGGTAAACCATCTTCTTCTGGGTTTGAAGTGAAGGTTTCAACCATACCTAACGGTACTGGGAGGAATATTTGATAGTTTATAGCCACACTCAAGAGTTGAAATACAACGAAACAGCTGTCTGTGGATGACTTAGCGTAGTGGTTACAGAATCAGACAAATCACTGCAAGTAATCTAATGGTTCTAGGTTCAATCAATGAGACTACAATAATACAACTAATGCTAGGAGGGGAGTGCGGTCAATATACCGCTGTCGGTTGAATAAAGGGTTCGGTTTGTTACTTCCCCAAACCTACCAGATGATACCTGATGAAGGCCGTAGAGTACAAGAGCCGAAACGTTGTATGGAAATCAACCAAGATGAGGATGGTCCGAATATTAATAGAAATTATAATAATACCTCCTCTCAAAAATTCAGAGATATACTAAATCTATTTATATCATAATTGATGATGTTACTCCACTCATATAACAATACTATCTAGTGTTGAGAGCTAAGATACCATTATTCCTCTCACATATACAAAAAGGCAATTAAAGTCCATCAATATGTTCAAATGATGTATTTTAGATGGAATGTGTTGATGCTAACCTGATAACGTGTAATCAGATATGTTGAAGAAGCTGTCCCTCTATTCCCCCACCAGTTGATAAGCAGCTCTTGGAAATCGGGAAATCGTTCCGAGACAAGTTTTCAAATGAAGGAACGATAACTAAATTGACTGATCTCATTCATCACATCTCTTTTTTTCTTTACTCATTTATCTTTCCAACTGGTCTTGTTTTCAAGTAGCAGGAGTAACAGAGCAGGAAAAATCTGCAAAGGGTGGAGAAAATCCATCTCTTCTTAATTCCAATTTTTATGAGGATACACATTTTGCATATGTCGTGACAATTTATATCTGGGTACTCTTTTGTTTGAGGTTATCAACAAAAATACCTTTGTTTCAATACTCTGGCGACTTTTTCTATTCAACTTCAAATACTTTAAAATTTCAGCTGTTATTAGAGTTGACTTTTTATATCACGACGTGAGTAATACAAACTCCAAAGTTTGCATTCTGTCAGTGCTCATTCTAGAAGCTTTGTTGACATTATCAGGATATTGAGCAGTGTCAAGTCTTAATATCAAATTAAGCATAACTTCTGGGGTAGACGCAATTGCTGTTAATGACTCAGAACCCCTAAGAATAAAGAATCATATCTCTTGACATTGAATATGCAAAATAGATTCTCCATGAAGTGAAAAACAACATTTCATGTGTAATAGTGAGATAGTATCAGATTGTGCAAATATTGTACATCAGATTTGGGGGGGGGGAATTTATTTCATTTTTGTCTTTTTAATCGTTTTTTTTTGTACACATACAGACGCAAGTCAATAGTGAATTTTTTAACTATAATTTAATAAATGAGAGGTAGAGACCAGCAAAAGGGAGAATTCATCAAAGACACAAGAAGACGAATCATACACACACACACAAACACACACACACACACACATATATATATATATATATGCATATATATATATATATATATACATATATATATATATATAAATATATATATATATATATATATATATATATATATATATATATATATATATATATATATATGCTAGCATGATGAGTGATTTGAGTATGTGTAGCTCGGGTATGGGGCTTGGGTATGTTGTTCCTCTCCTCCAAAGGAACGGTCATTCTTGTTATCAAGCGAGAAGCAAAAGTAATCGATGTTTGATGAGAATGTTCAATGGAATGAATGTCAGCATTAAATGCTGGGTTGGTCTTTGAGGAAGTAACAGTCCTTTGAAGGCGTCAATTAGTAAAAGTTGAAGGTAATCGGATCGAACGATGTAGGTATCGGTATCAAAGTGACTTCACAGGTTCTGAGATAAGACCGGAAAACACATGAGGACAGACGTAAGGAGTGTCTTGGATTGAGATTAAACAAATGAAAAGGAGAAAGACAAAATGAATGAAAGAGGAGAAAAGAAAAGAAGAAAAAAGGAAAACAGTGGACAGGAGGGAATGGGAGTGAAGGACTCCAAGGAGAGGAAGGTGGAAGGAAAAATGTAGTTTGATTGGTTATAGCACGTCTTAAGGCTGTGAATTTAAATCAGAGAATAATAATCAGTAACAACTGTTTTTTTATATGATTAGAGAAAAGGGGGGAGTCAGAGAAAATACGAGTGGGTGATGGTGATAGTAGTCAGGTGGAGTTTAACAGGAAAAGTAACCGTCAAGAACAGGAAGGCAAAAAGTGGTACATTCTCATGGAATTGGTACTATTTGTTTTCTTTTGTACGCTCTCTATAATTAGATATAAGCGTTCATTGTGTAACAATTGATCAATGGTATTCGTCACAACTTCGAAACTGCAATGGATTCTATAAATGAAACTTGAATGTGACACAATCGAACACAAGTTACATTATTTAACTCACCAAGCGGATCTTCATAGAATCAAGTATTGACCTACGTCACAAAGAACGAAAGTAAAGGAAATATTTTGAGATACATCTTCGACTTCTTGGATCAAACAAAAAAAGATAGGAACGGCATAGATGACAAAAAATATGGAAGAATTGAGGATGAAAACAGTAGCAGGATATTTTCTAGAGTAATTAAACGGAGAGGCGATCTATCAGATGGGCAAGTCCGAGGACCAAACCGGGCAAAATGTTAAAACCCAATTTGAATGCCATACCAAAGATATTTTAGACAGTTTCCCACTGGAAGAGAACCCACGCACTCGTTAAGACTCGCTGAGGCTGTTGGTATTGGTGAATGGACCAGACAACCGACCACTGTTCAACAGCAAGCTCCACACCTGAGATCTAAAGTGGTACCCTCTAGCAGAAGAATTAAACAACGATCTGGAAAATGCTCAAGCCGTCTATGTGCGTGTGATTTCATGTCTGTCTTTCAGGTTGTCTGTCACATTATGAGAAGCACTTAAACATGAGTGCAGTCAAGCTAGATTGGGTATACGTACAACATAGACTTTGGAGGAGGTTTTAGATTATGAGAACATTTTCTCAGGGGAACGCTGTCCATTTAAGAGATTTAGAAGAGCTTTCCTATTTACAATATAAGTAAGATGCAGTAATTTTAATGAACTAGGAGGGCGGAAAATTAGGGGTTCGGTTTCGTATCAAACACTCATTGTAAATTGAATATCAATTTAGCACCAATCAACTTTTTCACACAAGCACACAGACATAGGAAAAATAATAACCCTATCAGCTAAGATGTAACTACATTTATCCCGATGAACTATTTTTTTTCAGAAAGATCAAGGCTCCAAGATATGTTTTAAATTAGTTGTAGTCTGCTTCGCATAATTTTATAAGTTTCATCCTTTAAGACGTATCATTCCATTATTTTTAGCATTCGGTGAAGCAATTCAGCTTGAGAATCCTGATGTTTCAAATATTGAAAAATATTGAATTTCCAGCATTTTACTTATCCTTCCATTTATATCAATTATGAACAAAACATTAAAAAAGAATTTCAAATCATATGCAAAATTGCTGGCGTCATCAAACGTTGTGGTGTCACAATAGAAATAAGCAGAAAATCGACAAAAGTCATCAACCGAATAAAAATTGGCTGACGTCATCATATGTTTGTTATAGACATACAAGATTTCAAGGATTGATATCTTTTGATCCTGGCACAGGTTTCCGGCCCTATCTTCGGGATCAAAGTGTAGTATCTGCTCCACGGCATAGACCGAGGAGTCGGTACTGACGCTTGTCCGTTGAGTGGGCCGGAGATTGTGTGCAGGGTATCAAAGACCGAGTGCACCGGTGCAAACGTTGGCCAATGAGGTTATACCGAGGCTGCATTTGCTAAGCGCAACGGGAGGCCTTTGGACTTGTCCTTAGGCTCTCCCATCATTACTCGGCCCACCTTTCGCAGGTAACTGCGTCGGCTGGAGCCATTTTGGGGGGGTAAGGTACTGTTTCTTCCCACGTTAAGCCCGACCTTGTGTCAGATATTGCTGCGGTGGGACAGTGATTAAATAGACTTTTGATCCGTGAAGTACAGTAGAAATAACAGTAGCTAATAGGGTTGATATTTCAAAATTCCAAAGTCAATGAATAATGAGAGGAGAAATAGGGGCCCAGTTTTGCATCCGACAAATATGGTCAATAGGACACAAACTTCTGAGTCAAGTCGTTCACTTTTTGCATTGAATCAAATGAAAATTTTGAGATTTCAGAATCTCAAAAATCATTGGAAAAGGGATGAATCATGTGTATTATATTTCTTCATCTAATTTTGCTTTCCTTTATTTCGCATATTGTGACAGACATAATCTTTTCTGATGAATATATTCTCGAGATTAAGTTACGTTTTTCGAAAACCTAAGAAAAAGTTTGGGAGAAATTATAGTTGGATTAGATTGGAATGGTTCATCCGACAAATATGAATGAGATGAAGAAAAAGAAAGAAAAAGAAGTTAAAAAGAGAAATATAGAACAAACCCACAGGCCAGTTCTGAGCAGGACTGCATAAATATTATTTTGCAATAGTACCAAAGTTCACACAAAAAGATACCAAAACACACAGGTTGTACCAAAATTCAATTTGATATTAATCATAAAACCTGTTTGACAGAAAAAGTCCATTTGGCTTCATGCAATTAATATCGTCAAAACACAAAACCTCAAATGATTTCATCACATTTATATACAGTCTTTAGTCCAATCTTCAGATTCCATTCGTATAGCAAACTAGTTGATATGGACATTGGTTGATTATAAGAAATGTTAACATTTTAGTGATAAGCGTTGAACGTAGAGGTATAAGTTGGAGGCTTGAAATCTTTTCTTTAATCTGAAAATGGAACTTTCAGAAAACATGTGGGATTATTAAAAGCCAAGTTAGAAAAAAGTTTTCACTGAATTTCGATGCTTTTATGAAAGCAGACTACGGAGAATTGATTATATTTTGGGCCAATATAAAGATAGGACTAAAAGATATTTTGAATATTCATCGGAATAGCCCATACAATGATTGAAAACTCTATGTTAACACAGAAGTCACTTTGAATTTCAAGGTGGGTAACTCAAATGTACGTTCAAACTTTGGACCACCGGGATTAGATTCGTCAATACATCTTTGTATTCTCTCACTTTTATTTACATAATATCTTCGAAAGTTTTCGATGATATTCCTTAAAAGGATAGCAAGGGATAGTTGATTAGATTTGGGTGCGGATCCAGGGTATTTTTACCAACGAAACCTTTGCATTCAGCTTTTATTGGCAATAGCATTTGGAAAGGTACGGAGTCCGTAAATACTTTTTAGTTTCAATTCAGTGTGGAGGACAAAAAACAAATAATTGAAGTTTACTCTAGTTCTACCTCGATGGTATGTTATTGAAATTTTCTTATTATTTTCTTTTCTTTCCAATCGTCTCAAACTACAGAGGAAAAAGATGGGAAAATAGACGATTTCGCTTGGGTTACGAATCGTTAAACGTTAGTAAAGAAATAAATGCCCGATTATTCCAGTTCACAGAGCTTACCGACGTGTAAACAGGATTAAGGATGCTCTTTCAGAGCATGCTTTTCTTTTGTTGTGTGGTACAAGTAAGGGACATGTTACCCTCAGAACAGGTCATCCATCATTCAAGTGCAAACCAGCAGCAGGCTTTGCCAAATTATTAGAAATTGAATCACCTTGCATAGCGATGATGATATTTACCACTTAATTATTTAACACGATCTTTTGACTTAACTGCACCAGTTCCTTTCTTTGGGAGCTAACTAAAGGAAAATATCTACATCGATCAACAACGGGTGGTTAATGATTTGAACAACACTGTAACAATCAATTCAAAGAATTTTTCAAGAAACTTTTACGTAATGTTATGAAAAAAGGTTCTTTTGAAAACACTGTCATATATTGTTGATCAGAAAAGACATTTAAGTATTATCATTTTGTTGTTTTTTTTAATGAACTTCAGGGTTCCAGATTTTTCTTCACATCAGAAATAGTTTTTTTTTTTCAGATCTTTCCACTACTTTCAGAAGATTCTTGATAGAAGGAAAATTTTTTATAGAAAGCAATAGTTCTAGGCTGAATATCAAAACCCTGCTTAGAATCAAAGCATTGATAGAACACTAGAAGAGCGAGAATAACAAATAATCTCAATAAACCTATTCGAAAGAAATCAAAAGTATCATGTATCTGTTCTGTAATAAATAAAAACCATCACTAGGACCTTCGCAAAAAGAGGAGAATACCTTTCTGATTTGCTGGAAATGTTGTGAAGATTCGATCCCCAGAAAATTTATTCAGGCAGTTTCTGACAGAAGTATTTGAAATTAAATTAGGCTTGATATCATTTGTTCCTCATAGAGGCTGAGCTGTATCCTGCAATGTACTAGAGATCTTCTAAAATGAGATTCTATGTGTTAACTTGCACTGCATCATGAACATAAACTCTTTGAGGGAATGTATATCATAGACACTATAGAAATAATAAAACGAGGAAAAAATCTGATTAACAAATCAACTGACACTCATTTAACGATCCTTGGGTTTAAATTACATTTTGAGTAAAACATCATGGTATTTTGAATTTTCAAGAACATACTGACAATAACTATCACACACCAATGGTATGATAAAGGAAACAAGTTATATTTTTCTAAAAAAAAAAGCTATTTGAAGAACCTATACATTAGTGTTTGCATCATCGATTAAAAAAAACGTTTGAAATAATTTCAAAATTATCATTAAATTGATTGTGTGTGTGCGTGTGTGTGCGTGTGTGTGTGTGTGTGTGTGCACGCGTGTGTGTGTGTGTGTAAATGTGAATACGCGCCTAGGGTGATGTATAGATGAAGATAAACAAAATGTGATTGATAAATTTGAGCAGACTTGATGAATAAATATGGAAACTATGACTTAGTATTCGTACATGGAGTTGTTCTCTGTATGGAATTAGAATATAAATTCACGCATAGCATTATCAATACGTATGCATAAGCCTATCTTTTTTTCGCATTGATATTCAATGACCTTTTCTAGTGACAAAGTATTTCCTCGCCGAAGTGACAAACAAAGAATGCTTCTAACTTTTAACAGAATTCAACGACGAATTGAAGTTCAATTTTCATTTTTTCTTTTTTTTCAGTCTTCAAATACTAGCTTCTCTGGGGGAGGGAAGACGAAAATGTGCTTTGTTTCGAAGAAAACTTCATTGTTTTAGCGGGAAAGAAATTATTATTGTTTCAAATTCACACATGTAAAAGCTGCATTGATCAGATAAAAGGAAAATAGAACAATGCATTATTGACTGCAAGCAAGTCAGATGGGATTTTTGTTCTGCATTCGTCACTCATAAGGAATATTGGACTTTCTTTTATTCGTACGATTTTACTTATTCTTCGATTTCTTCAGTAGATTTGTACTTTTCCCGAAACCCGCCAGCAAACACTCAAATTTGATGTGCATATGTGCAGGGGTCGGAGGTTCATTGAACAAACACCAAGTTATTTCAGCTGACCTTTGCAAAGAGACAAAACAACAAAGACACGCATGTGAACATTCAAAACACAGACACACACACACACACACACACACACATATATATATCTATATATATATACATATATATATATATATATATATCTTTACAACATATATGTAAATATGCGTGCGAATATATATATACATATATATATATATATATATATATATATATATAGATATACATATTTATATAGCTTTTTCAATCCACATCCTCTACTTCCCTCTCTTTCTCTCTCTCTGTCTCTCTCTCTCTCTCTCTCTCTCTCTCTCTCTCTCTCTATATATATATATATATATATATATATATATATATATATATATATATATATATATATATATCCCTGGGTTTCGGGTATTCAGACTCGTGGCGAGATTAATGAGAATGTGACAAAGTTTTTGATCGTAATCTGAAAAATAAACTTTGCAGATCCATTTAAAAATGCACAGGAATAAAAAAAACAATTTGAAGTATGAAGAAATGAAAGAAGCAAGGAAGAAGAGAGAATGGACGAATAAGATCTTTGAATTGCATACAGTGTAAAACGTCGGAGAGAAAAAAAACAAAGGAAGAAAGAAAAAAGAAAGAATCGAAATGGTAGAAAGAATCAAATGGATCGTAGAAAGAGAGAAAAGATTAGAGAAATTAAGGGAAAAAGTTATAAAAAAAGCATTAAAATATAACAAATAAGAGAAAAAAAGATTCTGCGGAACAGAAAAAGGATATTCGATGGGGGAAAAAGTAGGAAAGAAAAGGATTGAAACCGTCTGTAAGAGGGAAAAATTTGAGAAAAATGGCAAACACATTTTTCAGTAATTTCCGTAAGAAATTCATGTACCAAATCGAAGAACATCATCAGAACTTTCTGTCAAATCTGAAAATCATTGCAGAAAGAGAAGTTGATTAAGAAGAGTAGCTATAAACAAAAATTCATACATTTATAGAATATTTACAAAAATATGAGTATGTTGATCTCAAACAGAAAAAAATATATATACCATCATAACAAAAACAAGTAGTATTTGAGCGTGGTCAGATTGAGAACCAACGAAGCCTTATCGAGGAGACCGATTTCTCCATTTTCCCTCTGAGGACGATCAATCAAAGGTTGTCCACTCGCTTCGAAATCTGTGAAAATGCTGTCAGCCAGAAATTGAACAGACAGTAGATATATCGATCAGACGTTGGAGTGTGTAGACAGAGGACCTTGAATCTTTCTTTGCCTGGCAGGGGGATGAAACTCTCTTCTGTTCAATTCTGTGTCATGTATACAAAGAGTGATCTTATCTTGGCAGTCTGTGTCCCTGCTGATGGACAAGAGACGTAGCTGTTAGAAGGTACCTTTTGGAAGGCCTTGATGAATTAAAGTAGAATCACCGATTATTCCAGTTTTGCAGAGTGAAATAAAAAAGGGGGGTTCTTTCCAGTTGGACGGAAATTAGGGTCCCATTTCTTTGTTTTGGGATAAGAGTGCAGAGTGAACACAGATTCTCTTCGAGTTTGGACTCTGTTCACCCATCCAACTCATATACGAACATATTGATGAATAGCAACATCATTTTGTAAACATTTTCATATCAATTTACCTGAATATATATCTAATGGCATTTTCCTAAGCTTTTTCTTGGCGTCACTCGTTGAAATCCTAAAGATCTGGATGAAACTATTTTTTTTCTTGTTTTTTTGGTTTGTTCTCCTCCAAATATCGGCATCTCTGGGGAGAAGACACTCACTATGCTTTGTCTTGTCCGGAACCGTTACATCTTGAGGTTAAAAAAAATATTGTTATGGTCTCAAAGTGATGGGAAACCACGAAACTACATCGATCAAATAAAAGCAAGAGGAAACATGACATTATTGACTTCAAAAAGTCAGATGATGTTCCTGTTTCGGAAACTGTTGCTCATACGAATTTCTGCCTTTTTTTTTCAAATTATTTTTCTTTTTGTTCTATTCATACATTTATCAGATTCTTTTATGTGGATTTGCATTTTGTAATTTTTGGTTTTTTTTTTCTTTTCTGAAACCCGTCGGCGACTACGTCAAATGGGAAGGCACACAAGTAGATGATTCCGATAAACAATCTCCAGATTAGTTCTACTGGCCTTTTCACACACACACACACACAAACATACACAGGCACACATGCATGCACCCACACACACACACGCACATTCACTGACAAACATACAGACGGACAGAACATCAACACGACCGAATATATATATATATATATATATATATATATATATATATATATATATATATATATATATATATATATATATATATATATATACAATTGCGTTGGTATAGATTGTAATAAAATCGAGTATTGAAGGTAAATGGTATGACTTGATCTCCAATAAAAGGTTGGGAGAGTTCCGAAGAGACCGTCAGTCACTCAACTAGCACACATTCAATAGAGTGAATACTTGTCTCAATATAAACTTCACTGACATTGATCCACGGGTCTCAATCATGGCTTAAGTGTAGAGAGATCTGTGGATACTCAATCGGCAGAATCTGTTTTTGGTCTCATAGAAGTAGTCCAAAATATCAGAGAGAAAAAATATTCATTTGACTGCAACTTCACTGTCAGAAAGAAGTTGGAATCCTGCCACTTGGATACGATTCCACTTTCTGGGTCTGGGATCAAAACACAAAGTGAACACCAACTGTCTCAGTCGGTGTTTGCCAATCCTATTCTCAGCTCTGCTATCTGTAAATGCTGTGAGAGTTTGGGATATCAAATGAAAGCGAATAATTCTGTGTTGTGAATTGTTCAAAGTTTTTTTCTTTCTATTTCTATGAATGAAAAATGTACCACCCACTACGGGATTGTAACACATTTTTCTCTTCCGTTGGGTCTATTTTAGCACATCATGGCATCATGAGCGAGATATATTAAAAAGCATACTCAAGAGTCGCTAATATATATATATATATATATATATATATATATATATATATATATATATATATATATGCATAAGATTTCATTATGCACCAAAAACTGAAAGTATATTTCCATAATAACCCAGAGGAAACACATTCCACCCTAGGACCCACGAATGGGAAATCATAATAGCATTACAAAAATGGAATAAATGAACAAATATACAAGGACTATATATATAAAATGACGATTTTTTTTCCTATACAGCTGGATTCTATAAAAGCAGAAATATATACATTTGGATATTCGTCAGATCATTTACTAAATTTGGCATATGAAAATAATATCTTTCTCGTTTGGTCTATCTGCGTGGGAGGGAGAAGAAAAAAATTCATCCGTCTATAAGTAGTTGACCGTCTCGAACTGTTCATAACTCAAAAATTTATTTCGAAAATACGCAAAACGCTAACGCATTATTACCAGCATTTGTGTACTGCTGAACAAAGGCCATTCCAACCTCTTTCTATGACGACTGAGTTATATTTTGCCAGCATATCTTTAAATGCCATCTCTTTGTTTCATTTCATATCTGGTCTTCCCCCGCTGCGTTTTTAGTCTTATCGGTGCAAATCAGTTAATTTTTAGATCTAATCGTTGCCTATCCTCTTGCTTATGTGCTTCACCCTTCCCCCTTTGTGTCGTTTATTCGCTTGTACGACGTAATTCACGCTCTCCAACCATTTTCTTTCTCTCAAGTTATTCCTTATATTGCTCTTTCTTTAGATCTCTCAGCAATCTTATTTTAGATTTCATGAGGTCATGTTAGTTTCAAGAATTCAGGATCCATTCATTATGAACTTTCCTGTTTCTATAGATACATAAACGTCAGCCCCGCTTTACATAATTATAGTCATCACACGCTCTTCTATGCGTAGTGCATACTAAATTGCATGCACAGACATGTGCACAAACACAAACACACACACACACACATATATATATTTATATATATGGGAGAGAGAAAGAGTTAGGAGCTGTGTGGTACTTATGGATTATTGTCTATATTTGAAACTAACATTTCCTCATTTAGTATATAGATCCGTCATTGCTACATTCAGCTAAGTCCCCAAAACAAATCAAAACAAGTCCCGAAAATAGAATTGCTCAATCTTTTTACATGCATAATTAGAGACTTTACTAAAGAGTGTTGTCAAGATTCGGTTTCACACAACTCTGCTAACAATTCTGTAAACTTATTTATCCGATACATTGAAAAAATTATCTCAACATTGTTACACGGATTCAACATTGACAAAATAAGGAAATTGGTCATATAGCCTTTACGTTGGTCTTTTTTTTCATGTATTTGTGGTATCAATATGAGTCATTGGTCTGAAGTCTGTTGATATAAATGCTGTTTAAGGATGTTAAAATGAACGGATAAGTTTTGAACACATTGTACATAGATGATGTTTACGGAAACCACTCAGCCATAGACTCAATTTCCTAGTTATTTCTGGTGAAAAGACCGAGGCAAAATCTTTCTGTATGTAAAGCACTGAAATAAACGTCCTTTCAATCTGAGTAATATATGATTTATATAACGACTTACCCTTCATCATTATATGTTATAAGCAAAAACTAAAGGGAATGAAAGTAAATAGATCCAGTATTTTTCTTCATCTTTCTTTGCTTTCCTTCATATCTCATTCTTTTTCTTTCTTATTTCTTTTTACTCTATTATACTTTCATTTCCTTCCCTATTCTTCCACCTTATATAATTCGTTTCTTCATCTTTTTCATATCCATTTTCTATTTCATAGAAGTTTTTTTTGTTCTGCTTATTGTGGCTGTATTTCTTCTTCTTCTTCTTCTTCTTTTTCTTCTTTTTTTTATTTTTCTTCTTCTTCTTCTTCTTCTTCTTTTTCTTCTCTTTCTTTTTCTTCTTTTTCTTCTTCTTCTTCTTCTTTTTCTTCTTCTTCTTCTTCTTCTTCTTCTCATTCTTCTTCTTCTTTTTCTTCTTTTTCTCCTTCTTCTTCTTTTTCTTCCTCTTTTTCTTCTTCTTCTTCTTCTTCTTCTTCTTCTTCTTCTTCTTGTCGAGTTTGTTTTTGTTTTTCTCCTTCTTTTCCAAGTCCCTTTTCTCCTTCGTCTTCTCCTTTTTGATTGTTTATCTTTACCCCCAAAATGGCGTTATTTAGAAGTTCATGGACTGAAATGCTCTCCCCAGTGAATGCATGAACAGAGCCTGACATCTTGCTTTGTCAACGAAACTTTTCACTTCAAAGTTAATCCAAATAATCGAAATAAAATAAGGACATGATTAACACCAAATAGTTATGTTAAGAGAAAGTCTTCGTGTACAATTTTTCTGTCATTGTGGTCACCTTGATGCAGGAAATATAGAAAACATCCATTTTGGATAATTTGCAATGTTTTTGTCTCAATCAACTGACAGGAATTCGGGTGATAGGTGTAAGAAATAAGATACAACGTTTTTTTCTTTGTGGAGGCAAGATATTTACAGGTCTCATGTCAAAATACTTATGGTTTCTTATTATTATTTTATGCTGTGCAGAATTCACGTAATATTTTTGCTAGATCTAAAATATCAAATAATTTATTGATCGACTCAAGACAACCGTTAAATTTCAGTGTTTTCTCTACGTAAATGAGTTTTGTTACCGGAACGTGAGTTAGACTGCTTTGTCTTAGGCCTTCAGTTAAAGAATTGGAAGCGTATTAAAGTCCATAAGGATAAAGAATATAAAGTTAATTATTATGGAAAGTTGTTTATGGACCTTGAACATGTGATGCCAGAGATTTCACAAAACTTTATTTTTTTGTATATAACGCTTTGCATTCCGTGGAAGCAAGACAGAGGCCTTGTTTTCAAAAATAATGCAATGAATACGAGAGAATATTACTTTGGATTGAGTATTAAAGAGTTACTCTTGTATATAGTATTTATACCAGGAGATCCAAGTATTCAGGAGGTCAGATTTTCCCACTTCAGTTCCGGATTCATTTAAATACTTTAAGTGAGAACCTGGGTAGTTCAGGATAAGTTTCTCTCTTAAGTGTTCTGGCGGGTCAAAGAAGTGACTCTCTTGCATTCATGTTATGATTTCTTTCATCTTTGAGTCATAATTCGGAATCCTTCTTTTCCTACTACCGTGTTCTATGTTTCCTAATATCCGTTTACATGAGTAAATGGTCTGTTCGTCGGTACAGATCAATCCTGAGTCTGATCTATGAGTACTTCGGTGGGTGATGATACATTATTCACAATTTGCCTTTATCTCCATCGAGTTTTAATTCAGGAGAGTCCACGTATGTAAGCCAAGTTATTAAAATAGTTTATTTTAACAAGACACGTGGAACAGAAGCAGTTTGATAGATATCCACCATTGGCAAGTTGAAGGAACAAACTTTTAGAACAAGTGTAGTTTTTAAAACAAACTTTTTTGTCGAATGTCGAGACCTGTTCATTCCGACCAACTGGAATATACAGATCTCGGTATATGGTTTCTCATGGTGTGTATGATATCTGGGTCCACTGTTAACCTATTTACGTTGAGCTATGTACTGCCCTGAGAATAAAATTTCATCTCCCTTTAGTTTAATTCAAAAAACATCAATGGAGACGAATTTTCCCTGCCACAATGTGAATGATAACCATAATTCAGAACTAAATACTATTCGAAATATTTCTAATTTTTTTGTACAAAGAGAAGAAAAGAAAAAAACGTATGTGTTAATGAGAACGATTTGTTATTAACTTAAGCAATGATCTGAAAAAAAGCTGAAGTATTTCTATCTCCGTCGAGCAGCTGTATGAGTAAAATTTTCAAACGAGTGTTGTTTGTAAAACAATGAATTGTCCTACGTTTGAAAGTGCATTCTTTTTCGTTTAATTCTGTAAACATCAATGGTCATAGAGATAGTCAGTCAACGAGAAAAAAAATTAAAGAAAATGGGGCTGCTAAAGGAATTGAACTCCGATAGGATAACTGCTTCAACGTAGCGTTGCTTTTATCATTGAGCTAAACTGCCGTTAGTAATCCAAAAGCAAAAATTTTTCCACTGTAAATTCTCGTCCCGTTTATTTTAGGTCAATATTTTCTTTTTTGTTTCTTTCGACAAAACAATTATGTTATTAACAAATGGTTATATAATCAGACATAATGATTATAAATTGTGTTATATCGTATTAAAACATTTATTTGAAATGACTTTCAATTATTACAAGGAGAAAATATATCAATTTTTCCAAAACACCCACCTACACACACACGCACACACACACACACACACAAACACAAACACACACACACACACACACATATATATATATATATATATATATATATATATATGTTTCAAATCGACTTTCAAATATCATCCAAGTGTCAGGCAGTGCGTACATGCATTTTTTGGCGTGTGTATATGCGCGTGAGTGTGTCAGCGTTAGTGCGTGTGAGTTCCATGCCGAGAGAACTTTTGCAAACCATTTGTTGTTTCGTAGTTTAGTAGGCTACAAACATCTCCATTCATTCGTACGCCAGGAAAAGGATGGAATCTTTCCGATAAGCTGAGATAAGCCAAGCTCATTTTTTCTTTAATTGATCTACTCTAATTCGTTTGTTTTTTAAGAAAGAATAGCTTAACTTAAAAAGATAAGAAATTGAATACTGGGACAAAATAATGAATATTCTGATAACAATACTGAAATCTCGCGAGATGATACGTGACTTGGAGGATTTCAGACGCAAGACGAATCAGATTTTGTTTCGATGTCGTAGTCCGGAACTTTTCAGTTTCTTTTCTATTTTTTTGAAATTCTTTTTCTTTTTATTTTTGTAATTGGGTGCTTCGTCTAGGCGTGAATTATGTATTATACTACAGTATGAATTATGTCATTAACTGCGTCAATTCTGTGACTAACTGAAATCTCCGTTTTATTGAACCTGATTACAATTTAATTCTATCTTTGAGTCAGCGTTTTCATCTTGCAATCGCTAAGTTCTAATGGAAAAGGTCTCCCATTTTGCAAGTTTTAGTTATTACAATTCGCAATTTGCTGGGGTTGATGGATCGAATAACAGCAAATTCTGTCAATACTCAGCACCTTCCTTCCATTGGTGCATGTCTGTGCCTTCCATCCATCTCGGTTACTCCCCCTTGTATTGACTTATCTTCCTCATTTTGCTACCCTTGCTCCTAACCATGATTCTTTAATTTCTACTTCAGTCGTATTGTGTAGATGGTCTTTGCATGTTTTTTTTTTGTTTGTTTTGTTTTTAGTTTTTTCATTCGTAGGGTTTCGGGGAAGAACGATTTCTTTTCCATAGAGTTGATCAAATTTTTTAATATTTTGAGAAGAAGGTTGCATCCTTTTGTTAGAAATTCGTCCGGCCCGATAGTCAAAGTCTTTTTATATACTATTAAATCGGACACATAGTTGAAAATTATGATAAAAAACAGACTTATTTCAAAAGATCAGGACTGCCAGCCGAGGAAATTAACCACGCAACCTTTGAAAATTCTGTCATGTCTAACAAAGCCCCTATTATTTCAGAAAGCTTTCAACGTTTGAATCTACCTATTTTCGCTTTCCATCTGCTTTCCACCACCCATATGAAATTCTTCCCCCCCTTGCCGTCTGCTGTTTTACTCTGGGCCGATTGGAGATTCTCTTACAATTCAAACAAATATTTGAAAAAAGCAATAAAAAAAACATATAAAAACAGTAAAGTTAAGGTCCGATCCAATAATAGAAAATATACAGGGTGGAGTTTTGAAGAATTGAGATCTGCTCTCTGTTGATCTCCAATGAAAGCCTACAAGACATGACTGGTGTGAACTTTACAATGAAGAGAATTATCTATAATAACTATAATCCAAAGAAAGTAATGTAATTATTCCTTCTCATTCTCTAGCAACAATAGCAAGACAAATTTCATTCGATGTAAAAATCTTCTGCTAATCCTTCTAACTGCAGACGGCGCCGGTCTTAAGATAAATGAAATAAAGAATTTGAATAAATTCACTTGGACGTTTGAAGTCAAACAAGGTTTGGCAATACTATCAATGAATTACCAAAGAAATATTCAGTTTCTTTAGTACTACGTGATTTTTTTCTAAAAAAAAAAAGAGGAAGAAATATATGCTGTCTCCTAACAAATGCAAAACATTTACGTCATTCAAAAGCAAAACTATTTTTACCGGTATTCGTCTAGAATGTATCCTACCATTCAAAAATAATGATGATAAAATAGCCTACCTAGGGCAACGTCACTTTAGTTGAATTCAAATTACTTACTTAGAAACTTCACATTTATCCAAGCATCTTTTTAACCTTTCAAAACACACCCAAGAATCCTCTTCTGGGTCACCATCAGTCATTGCAAACATTACAGAGAGTTGTTGTCGGTATGGTTGGAGGTACAAGCGACTGTGATGTAGGAGAAGGAGAAGCAGCAGGCCC
Organism: Thysanoteuthis rhombus; assembly: GCA_963457665.1. Lineage (NCBI taxonomy): Eukaryota > Metazoa > Mollusca > Cephalopoda > Oegopsida > Thysanoteuthidae > Thysanoteuthis > Thysanoteuthis major. The sequence goes on along the minus strand of OY735214.1, from coordinate 3,370,888 downwards.
CCTTCACAGCAAGTTCGCTGCAAAACTATCCCTGGGGCTCATTTTTTGGATTTTACCTTATTCCGTAGAAACGAGAAAGTAGCAAAAACCAAACATTTGGAAAATACTCCTTTATAATTTTTTTTTCGTAGGGGGGGGGCACACTCTCATGTATACACAAAAATATCCCATAAGCAGAAGCCAAAATGCATGCAGAAAGTGAAATGAAAATCACGAATCTTCAGATTTCTTAATATCCTGCTTGTGAGTTGGCAGATGGGAACACTCTAACCTAACTTGTATCTATGTACCAAACGACCAAAATACCTTTTTTCATTCTGAATTCTTATTGAACGCAGGTTTTATTTCCTTATCACCGACAGCTGTTTATTTCACTGATAAAAAAAAAACAAAAAACACTACGTTGAACCAGCTGCCCTATTGGTCTCAGGTTCGATTCCTGCAGATGACCCATTTAGTTTATTTGCTTAATCTATTTACGTCGAATAGGCAAAGTAATATATAATCTGTTCAATAATAGATCTCATTTCAAATATGAGTTTCCATATAATATAATGCAATTCATAATCATACATACATAGTCCACTCTTTGGAAATTGATTTCGACAGATTTCTCAATTTCTGAAAATTTTATAACAATCATGGTGTTTGCCTCAACATTCCTCAAGAAGTTCTTCCATCACCGCCCAAGGTACCCTTTTAGAACGATTATCAGTAAGTCATGAATTATCCTCTTTTTTGTCTCAGTTATAAGTGTTTGAATTAAGTGTTCATGTCGTCAACACAATTCTTCAGCCCATTCATTTATAGACAGGGATTGGATTTTGAAACTGAGAACAATCGAAGAAACAGTATAAATCAACACGTTGGCTTAATTTACAAGTCACACAAGCACGGGGATTAACTTGATGTGGCTTGCACTACGCCTCGAAGGAAGTGTATGGAGATCCAGAGTCTCATAACAGATGTAAAGAAAAAAAACGAACCATGAGCATTGGTAAGATAGCAGTTGAAAGGACTCTTTGTATACTACCATGCTCTTTCGGAAAAAAATACCAGAAGAAGGTCGTAGAATGGATAGACTTGAATGCCATTTTAACGACACAAATATTTTGTTATTTCAGTCATCCGAAAAAAACTCTCTGAATTTTGATGACCCTTTTGAAAAATGTACTCTATTGCTTAAATTCAAAAGCCTTTTTTGTCATCAGACCTTGGACTAAATGTTGATATGAATACATATCAACAAATAAACACACACACACACACACACACACACACACACACACACACACACACACACACAAACACATATATATATATGTATATATATATATATATATATATATACATATATATATATATAGGATCAGGTGCTTTCATCCGTTCTATGAACTATTAACTTACGGCACAAATGTAATTGATCACTTGTTCATCCAGCCAAAGTCAGGTTGGTTTTTTCCTCTGAGATATGAAGATAGATAAAGGGCTGATTTATATTGAGACACACTTTCTTATCTTTTCTTTCGAGGTAACTTCAAATGTCATAGGCAATACCGACTATGAAGATGGATTTTCTCATGGGATACGGAAGTACCCTGGCATCCTTGACACATATACACCCAAGAGGATATGCAGATTCGGTTTTAAATGCCAATTTTACCAAAAAATCATACTTTAACGACAGGAATGGAATACATCATTCATCACTCCATCTCAAACATCAACACCACAACACCGAATGTGATTATAAATCTGATATGCTTTAAACTCAGGAGATCGGGGACTTTTCGTTTTCTTTTTATATACAGTGAATTTTCAATATATTTTTCATTTAATACCCACTCTCTCTCTCTCTCTCTCTCTCTCTTCGTTGTTGATATCTAGCGAGTATTTCAGATAGTTAACCATTCTCCATTCTCTCCCTTTTCTTTGCACCTTTCTATTCTATTAGTAGCTATCTGATCTACATATCCCTCTCCCTGTCTTGATTTCCAGTGGGAGCCACTATACAACACTGCTGTAAAGGAAAAAGGATACAAATAATGAGCCGTAAAACTGCCATTATTGCAGAGATGTGAAAGAGATTGAGAATGATGAGATTAGACGGTAAACTACATGATAAGTGAATGCGAAGAGGACAATACAAAAAACAGACACAGTAGATTGGGGACAGCAATTCACTTGGAACGTTGTTCACAATTTGTGTTTGATTGAGTTAACACACAACCGAAAAACCAGAAAATGTCTGAAAATAGTGATAAGCTCCGTTGTTTGTATTCGAAAGAAGATAAAGCAGTCTTCCAATGAATAAGTTTGGAACTATAACTTTCAACATACTTTCTGAACAGCTCTTAAACACATTTACTGACCGTTCAACTACAGTGCATGATTCAAAAGGTTATTAGGGAGTTTTTTTGTGATGATGACATGCCACAAATTTGAAAAAAAAAAGAAAAACGGTAGAAAAATGCTTCAATCAAACAATTCATCTGACTGTGCCTCCAACAATTTTTTTTTTGAGTTAATAGTAATTTGGGGATTCATTTACAGACCTATTGAATATGTTTGGGATTTTTTTTCTGCAAGACTGAAGCTAGGATGTTTTTACCCTTTTCGTCTAGCACAGATCTCGACCAATAAAATTGATCATGTTTAAACTGAAGCTGACTCTGTCAACCCCCAATATTTGGCCTAACAAAATTGGTCATCAATATCCACTGTATTTGAAAAGTATACAGCTATTTTAAACACAATGGCATCCAACTGCCAAGTCACCACACAGAAGATTGTCTGTTCAGCCATATGCAGTAAGGTCCCCCCTGAAAGACTGCTAAGTAAGATCAATGTCGCACAACTGGTTCTCGAGATATACAGACGGCTGAATACTTTCGGGACTGTGCAATATTCTTGTTTTTTTTCTTTATATACATGTTTAAACATTTTCCCTGTTTTTTTTTTCTATTTTCTTCCAAATTTTTTTTTTAAATTCCTTTCCAGACAACCATTTGATCCTCCAGTCCGTCCAAAACCCGGACTGGCTCTTCAGAAAAGAAAAGAGAGCAAATATTTTTGTTCTAGGTATACATCATGCACAATAATCAAGCATCGATATGTCCTGAATTTGACTTTACAAGAATTTTTCCCCGTGCCCGTACTTACATAAGAAGATGATGGACAAAGAGGAAAGAATATACTTCTATACAGCTCATAAACTCACTCACCAACATCCTTTTCACTATGCTGTTTTAGAACCAGTGCTCAGACGACATCAATCATCGCATAAAATGTCCGTTAGTCAAAAATAAATGGAATAAATGATAATCATTATTATCAGCATCGTCATAATTTGTGGATCTATTGTGGTTCAAAATATAGGACTAATCACTTTATATAATGCGATATTGTATTATATCAGGATACGTCAATGGCGGTTTTTGGGTTTTTTTTTTTTTTCATTTTTAAAACATCTAAAGAATGAACAATACACCAGAGAGGCAAAAACATCTGAACCGAATTCTTCCAAATTCTTTTTTTGTGAAAATCTCAGATGTTACAAATCTGGAACTTATTTTATGAAATCTTTGTTGACACAATTTTAGTCCAATTTATTCTACGACTTTCTTCCTGGAGAAAGATCGCATTGTCAAAAGCAAAGATTGCGAGTAAGAATTAGCTTTTCCAAACTAAAGTTGATGTGTTAATGTATTTCATCAAAGTTACAATCAAAACTGGAAGTTTCCCTTAGAAAATGTTTTGTATGAACTAATTTTTTTTCAAATTCAACTCCCAGGAAAGAAAAACGATGTCTCATCTCATAAATGTAAAGCATCTTTTTTTTTCCAGATTTAACAGGCCATTGTAGATTTTTATTGACTAATTTGGATAAGAATCAGCACGATCTAGCTGAAAAAGGCTCATTAGACAACTCTGAAACATGTAACCACAGAAAGTTTAGAACGGACACACACGCGCACACACACACACACACACAAATATATATATATTGTGTGTGTGTATGTGAGTGTATGAGTGTGTGCTTGTGTGCGTGCACGTGTTTCTCTCTCACAAGTTTGAAACATACGTGAGCACACATTCTGTCACACACAACGAAAAAAAAACCTTAAAACGCACATTCGACTATGTACGCCCACACACGATATCACACATAAACTCATATTTACTCACACGGACTTAGAATAACACGCATACATACAAAACTATACATAAACACACATTTGCTAAAATACACAAGAGAAACACATTTACATATATTGAGACAGTCACTCGAATATATGAATCAAAGAGTTGTTGGAAAAGTTTTTCAAAATGTCTATCGGCTATTTCACACCTGCTGTTGAGAAAAAAACTGATCGGCCACAACAGTTTATTAAATATTAAAAGCAGACCAAGCGTCTGAGTGGGGGCTCTTTTTTCCTCACCATTGTTGTAGACTTCTCTCAAGAAACGAACATGGGACAGAGATAAGGGGATCGAAATAAATGACGCGTTTACATCTAAGCTAATCGTTTCTTCCATCCTAAACCACGTGATCAACTGCTCTCTTTCTTGACGTTCGAATAATCAACCATTTTTCAATCGTCACTGTCAATGACTTTTTTTCATATTCGTAGAACTCTTTTCTAAGTATTCAGATCTTTTATTTACTTTCTTTTTCTTCTTTCTTTCATTTTCAATAAAGCTTAAAAGTTGTTGTAGTCTTTATTCTCATTGTCATCAATCCGTCTATGTTGTCTCATAAAACTGGAAGAACTTTTCACATGATCAAAAATATTAGAAAAAAAATTATCAAAAAGTCTCTGAACAAACTTTTTGCTACCTTCTTGAAATATCTTTTACATCAAGGAACCTGTCCATTGAATTATTATACTCACATCTTACAAAATATCAATGTTTTCAAAAATGTATATACTTAATATTTGGAAAGTGATTTCCATTATTCCCTGATGTACAGAAGATAGAATGAGAACCTTCAAACAAAATTGTTGCAAGAACTGAGGACAAAAGTTTTTTCTGGCACAAACCTTGTCTAAATTGTTGGCTGATTACGTGTAGACGCCGATCAAATAGAGCAACAGGGCAGGAAAAGAAATATATGAATTATTATTTTTAGAAACAATTTGTTATGTTTTGGGGGTTTTTTCCACAAAATTCTTTTTCAAATATTTTTTTTTTACTTTGGTGGGGTCCTTTTGCAATGTAAGTTCATGCTGTACCAGGCGTTAGGTTGTGCACTCTTGTTTCATTCTTCGAAAGCTTTTTAGTGATCAAAGAAAAGGGAAGAGAAGTCACTTATTTAAGATCGACCCTCATTCCAAACGTCGATGGATCAGCCCAAACAAGACATGAGACCAAAAAACGTTGGTCACGTGACAATTAGTAATGATGGACTGATCCACAGTTTGTTTTTTGGTGGGGGGGATCTTAAGACATTCAATTGAATTTTCTTTCATCCAAAGATGTTACATGTGAACAAATTGGAGAAATCAGAGTCATTTAAGCTTGAACTTGTATCAAGAAGAAAGGTATTCAGATTGTTTTTTTTTTCTGTGGGAACTGAAATTCGTAACGATAGTAAAATTGCAAAAATACATATTATGTTCCATCTAGTATTGAAAGTTATTAAGACATGATTACAATTCGTTATGTCAGACAAACATCGAATGAAGGTAGGTACTTTTTGATACATGGAAAACATTATCATAGAATCCCAAAGAAATATTGCTGGACCCGAAAGTTTTGCAGAAACCCAAGTACCAAATGAATCAAGATCTTGATATAGTGAAGATTGTCATTCATATTTTTTTAGCTATAGATAGATAATGAGTGTGTAACAGGGTCAAGAAACTGTAATACAATCATCTTTATAGCTGAAAATCAGGGGTCAAGCTTTGAAATCGGAGTAAAAATGATCGCTGATGCTTTTTGTATCCTGTATCTTGCCTGTTCATTCATTCTCTCCTTGAAACTACGAATTACGTTGAAGCAAACGAAAACTCATTTCAGGTGGAAATAATTACAATTACAACAGTATTAAATGTATTAGGTTGTTGTATGGTTTCCTTAATATTTTATCCATAAAAACCATTATTATTATTATTATTATTATTATCATTTGGAATCTCACACCAGTTGCCTGGTGGTAAACGCTGGAGTTTGAGTGACAGCAAGTCTCCTCAAGTCTCCAGCCCTCCTCTCCTAGTACTCATAGGTCGCAGTAATTCTACGATTTACAGTTTCACACCAGTTGCCCAGTGGTTATCGGTGAAGGCTGAGTGACAATAAGTCTCCTCAAGTCTTCAGCTAAAATCTCCTCTCTCTTTCGCATATCATGACAGAGCTACAATTCGTTGCAGTACTTATATCTCTAGCACCTTCCTCAGTATCCGTGCAGTTCCCAGTAGTGCTGTGGTCTGTACGGTCTCTATCTTTCCCCTAATCCTGATCTCCTCCAGTCTCACCCTCAGCGTTTTGGGGACAGTTCCTAGTGCGCCCACTATGACCGGTTTTCATGTTCCACATCTTCTTTAACTCTCTTGCTAGGTCCTTGTATTTTTCCCTTTTTTCACTCTCCTTCTTTTTTACTCTATGGTCTGCAGGCACAGCAACGTCTACTATTTGGCAGGCCTACCTTTTTTGTCTACTATTACTAAGTCCGGTCTTCTTGTCTGGATGAGGTGGTTAGTTTGGATGTCAAAGTCCCATAGTAGTTTGTGTTTGTCATTCTCCAAAACTGCCTCTGGCTTGTGCCGATACCACTTTTCCACATGGCTGAATCCCATTTGTTTGCTTAGTTCCCAGTGTATCATCGTTGCTACTCCATCGTGTCTATGCTTATACTCCTTCTGGGCGAGTTGACTACATTTGCTAGTTATGTGGTTCACTGTCTCATCTTTTTACCGCACATGCGGCATTTGCTGTTTGTCTGTGTTCCGTCGATTTTTGTTTTTATGTAGTTTGTCCTTATGCTTTTGTTTTGGGCTGCCATGATGAGCCATTCAGTTTCTCTCTTAAGGTTTCCTTTTCGTAACCACGTCCATGATTTCTCGTCTGCTACATCTTGTATCTGCCTTTTAAACTCGCCATACAATTTTTTCTCTTCCCATCTTTCTTTTCTTGTTTGCTGTAGTGTTCCATTGTTTTCTACTTTATTGCTTGTTGCACTATCTCTCGCGGTCTTTATGATTTTTCACTATTTGTTTGCACATATCTTTCTAGGACTGTTTTAGCTCTCTGGACACGTTCTTCTATGCTGATAAGCCCCCTGCCACCTTCTTTTCTCTTATCGTATAGTCTATCTGTATCATCTCAAGGGTGTAATACTTTATGCATTGTCATAAGTTTCCTTGTTCGTCTATCCATTGATTGGAGCTCTTCCTTTGTCCACCCTAGGAATGGTCCTGTATACCTAACTACTGACACAGCCCAGGTGTTCATTCCATTTATTAGATTTCTGCTGTTTGATTTAGTCTCTGATATTTTCCTTATCCTTCTAAGGTATTCTCTCTTTATTTTCTCCTTCATCTCTTCCCGTTTTATCCTGTCACATTCAGGGACGCTTAGATACTTGTATCGGTCTCGTGCAGTCAATGCCCTAATCTTGCTGTTGTCCGGGAGTTCAATTCCTTCAGTCATTGAAAGCCTTCCTTTTTGCATCACTATGATTGCGCATTTTTCTATTCCAAACTCCATTCCTATGTCCTCACTATATTCCTTTACTTCGTTGAACTGAGTCTCAAGCTCTCCCCTATTTTTTGCGAACTATTTTATATCGTCCATGTACATTAGGTGGTTGACCTTTCCTTTTGTTTTAGAGAAATGGTATCCTTTGCTGTTCTTCAGGATTCTGTTGAGCGGTATCATTGTTAGAACAAATGATAGTGGGGACAACGAGTCTCCTTGGAAGATTCCTCTTTTTATCCTTACCTCTGCTGAGTTTTCTCCTGTGGCTGTCAGATGTACTCTCCAGTTTTTCAAAAAGTTTTCGATGAATCTAACCAACGGTTTGCTGATCTTGAACATTCTGAAGGATTCAAATATCGAGCTGTGGGAGATCATATCGTACACTTTTTTTGTAATCTATCTTTCCCATTGCGATGTTCTTTTTCCTTTTTCTTAAAATAGAAATATAACCATTTTGCTGGATCGTTGTCTCTTAGTCCGGTATAAGGTCAAAGTTTTGGGGAACTTAGTGTAGAAAGAAAATGTTATCTAGCTTTTATTGATATAATTTCAATCGTTCTGTCTCAACTTCCAAACTGCTACACAGCCATACTGAATGATCAGTACAGATCATGTACTTTTACATCTGATACTGGGAAATTATTCTGCCGTTTATGTTGTTATGTTGTTGATGGTGGAAGTAAACAGTCAGTAGAGAGAGATATACCGGTGTCAAGATGCAGAATATTATCTCAGATTCTGGATTTTGCCAGCAAGGCAGATTTTTTTTTTTTTTTTTGTGACTCTTCTTTTAATGCTTTGGTTCCCGTCTTTTGAACTATTCTAAATGGTTCCTAAAAGTGGATCTCTTTTCAGAGAAGTATTCACCGTTATATCTTCTGATATGGTCTATCACTTTATTTCGTTTAAAAAAAAAAGAAATGGCTAGCATGCTTCTGGGATGAATATTCTTATCCAAGAGAGATCCTGTTGTGACCATATTCATTCATCAAAGCTCATAAGTTGAACTAGATCATCTAAGCACACTGGATCGGAATAGTTAATTCCTGTAAATGATTAAACCTGATGGATGAGGTTTTTGGTAAATTATTGTCAACATCAACATGAATCCAAAATGATTTCAGTGAGAGCTGATTCCTTCAATTATGACAGTTCCATTATTGGTCTCTTCATTTGAGCACCCTATACAAGTAACGGTAAATCATTTCCTGTAGATATAGTTGCTTGATATTTTAACTTTACATTTCGTCACAAGCTCAACGACACCGAGCACATACCGACTCTACCAAGCCAAAGCTTGTATTAGCACATAATGGAACCAACCTATAATCCACGCAAGTAACTCATACACCAACTGATAGCCTAAACTCGACTAATTCTACTCCAAGTCATGGTCAATCCTGCTGCCTATAAAAATGTTAAACTTCTATTTGACTTTAATACTTCTTCTCACATAAATTGGTAACTTTGGTGGTCTATTTCTACGACCGATTCTTGGATATTCCCTTTGAACGAATTTCTGAAATGCATAGATCTTACAATGTCCAAGAGACGACTAAAAACCCCTCACCCCGAACAGTTAGGACTGCTATCATTGATAGAATATAAGGCCCATTTTTATCCCTTGAGATGGCTAAAAGGATACCTCGTGGATCTTTCTCGCTAAGTTGAGATATAATTTAATTCTGCTTTCGTTTTATCATGTAACCTACGGCAATATTATCATTAGAAGATTAACAGCCACTCATTTCAATAACAATTAAGTACCAGTTGTAATTTATCTGTAAGAGTAATATTATCTGCTGTAATACAGTCCAGTTTTATGTACCCTTGGGTCTGATGAGTACAATGTATACCAGTCATTCAAACAACAAAAATTCTGAGAAGTTTTGAGCATTTAGGACAACAATGAGTTACATATCTTTCTTGGAAATTTGGAAACTACTCGAGAAATTTGGAGGGAAAATCACCGAATCAGGCAAAACTCTTCCAGCAAGCCATAATAAACCAGAACATTAAATACTTTATCCATAGAAAATATATAATAAAAGTTCCCGTGGGTCATTTCTTCTGTACATTGAGAAATAGGGTTGTAATTTTACTTTATTTCGGATAGAAATTATACTTGAATACAACATGCAAATTTGACACGGGATACTCTCCATATTTGATCAGGGTACTAGAAATAATGATGCAGTGCATATGAGAACATGTTAATAAATTTTTACAAGGTTAAAAATAAGGATTTCGAAGGTTGATGCAACAACGAATCAACTTGAAAAAAAAGAATAAAATGAATCAGTGAACTTTTAGTTCCTTGAACAAAACAAACTGTTACTATGCAACGCTAAAGAGAGCAATTTGCTCTTTTGAATGACGTATTCAATGCATTGGATGAAGATTATGTTGTGATGTGTCTCATCATGAGATTCACAAAATTAAAAAATATGAAGATTTACAGCTATATAATGACAATCTGGGGTTTCACTCACCCAACTCGTCTCATTTCTCTATTTATTTGTTTATTCATTTATTTGCCAATGTGTGACATTCTAGGTGCAATTAAGACTTTAAGTTTAATATTCACAGGTCACATTGAACTGCACTTCTTTCCTCACAGTGTGAACCTCACTTGACTTTGGATTGTTCATTATTTCATATGAATATGAACCAATAGGAGTCTTTAAAAGTCCACCAATCGATAAAAGTCTTTCCTACCTCCTCTTTTGACGACAATATATATATATATATATATGTGTGTGTGTGTGTGTGTGTGTGTGTGTGTGTGTGTGTGTGCGCGCGCACGTGTGTCTGTGTGTCTGTGTGTGTCTGTGTGTGTGTTTCCAGCAAGCCTTTTTCATCCCGCCATCTTGATTTTGATTCTGATTTTTTTTTCTCTTACTGTCGTATGGGCACCAATCGGTTGGTCAATCGCTCAAATTGTTATCATTTGTTCAGGTAAGTGCCAAGCCCGTCTCCACTGTCGTTGTTTAATTATTTATGGTGTCTTTCCCTCTAGTTTTTTTTTCCTGTTCTATGTTGAACATCTTTTAACGAAAGGGAAAATCGCTCTCTTTATTGTTTACTATGTGATTCCATGTTGATCCTCAGTTCGTTTTCCTAATTGTCAAGTTTTCCATCCGTAGTTGGTATTATGCATCTCTTGTATATTTCATGCTTTGTGTTCATTTCCAAGGCGCTTATCAATGTCTCGATTCATACCAAACGATTTCCGTTAAATCGATGTTATTTCGCTTTATGTTTTTTTTTTTCGAACTTTTTTTTCATCTTTCCTAGGGAAATATACTCTTCATCCTCTTGTAGAGCTTCATTCCCAAATTTCATGATTGTTTCGTGAAATTCATTGTTGAACATTACTCCTGTCTTTGTTCTGTTCATTTTTAAGCCTACTTTTTTTTATTTCCATATTCGAATCCCTCAATGTGTCTTGTAATTTTTCTGATGCTTCTGACGAATAAGTGGTTTAAATATTCTCTGTCTACGTTTTATCTCAATCCCTCCCAATCAGTTTGGTAGAAGACGCTTTTGTGGTTTGCAATAAATAGTTCAGGATATACTTGATCACTCAATTTCTCTCCTGTTCATATTGTACCCGAAGACTAATATACATGGTATCCTTGGAAGAAAATCTATCCTAGAGAAATAGGGATGATTCCAAACATCTGCTATATTACCATTATCATATGCATACTTTAATACACAAGTAATGCTCTCTCTATATTTGAGAGGAATTTTTTTTATTCAAGTTTGATAATGACAATAAAAGTGAAAGAAATATTTTTGCCAGTTGATATGCAAGGTGGAAGATATGACGTTTTGAAATGTGGCCGATAGTGACTGACATTTTTGAAAGTGCGTTTCCTCGAAATAGATGACCACTTTAATATCGCGAGATTGACTGTCACTATGTTGAATTATAATTGGGCTAAGTATTATTTCATCAAGTTCAGTCAGGGAGCATTTCTTATTCAGTTGACCCTGCCAAAATTCTGGCACCAATGAAAAAATGTTCCCCGGGGTGATGCAACATTGTCTAGGATTAGTTGGCCGTTTGGCATCACCTGCTATATTCCCAAGAGTCCAATGATATTGATGGACCATATGCTTCTTCTTCTTCTTCTTCTTCTTCTTCTTCTTCTTCTCCTTCTTCTTCTTCTTCTTCTTCTTCTTCTTCGTTGTTGTTATCTATGAATAACCTTTATAAATTCGGTACAATTATCAACTGAGTTGTTTACTGATTGTGTAAGAGGATTTATCTACCGGTGACAGTCTGATCATATCTTTCCATCTATGACTGCCTGTTCATTTGAATTTCTCGATATTAATCTGTTGATATAGATTAATCTTCCCATCAATCTCTATCTCTCTGTCTCTCACTCTCTCTCTCTCTCTCTCTCTCTCTCTATATATATATATATATATATATATATATATATATATATATAAATATATACATATATATATATATATATATGTGTGAGTGTGTATGTGCGTGTGTGTTTGCATGCTCATGGTTGCGTACATGATAGCATGTGTGTATCTGTGCGTATCTCTTTGAGTCTGTGTGTGTTCATGCAAGTGTTTGCCTGCACTCTCCCATGTGTTTGTGTGCTCGTGTGGGCATGAGTGTGTGTGAGTTTATATATGCAGGTCCACTCCTATCTCTCTCTGTCTCTCTCTCTCTCTCTCTTTCTTTCTCTCTGTCTCTTTCTGTATTTTTATATATATATATATATATATATATATATATATATATATATATATATATATATATGTATATATTCAGGTTTCCTCTCGATCAATTTTGCTATTAGGCGATGAAAGTTTCGCTGGATTGTCAACCCCACTTACAAGGGTCATAACGGTCACTTGCAAATGACCGATGGTCATACTGAATGTTAGGTCTTGGCTGTTATCATCTCCGTAACACATTTATGTCCACTTCGTTTAATGGATTAGCAAATCTCCAGCGATGATAAAGGGTCAAGGTGCGACGTCGATTTGAATTGGTTGGTTGATTTTATGTCTTTCATAGAACCAGTTGACTGTTAGAGAGCAATGGAAGGAGAGAACGATTCGAGGAGAAAGTAAAGCAAATAGAAGACGTCATCTTTCAACCCTCAAAATGCAATTTTTTCGCACAAAATTACGAAAGTTTGCAAGAAATATTGCAACAATAGATGTCCTCCGAACGCCAAGAAAAAAGTGACTCTTTCAGATTATTGCATCAAATAAGCAGCGTTCAAGGGATTAAAGAGATGCCTTGACTTGACCAGTTCGAGCCTTGACTGGAGTTTATCTTCTGTATCCTCTTTCTTCAATCTGAATAAGGAAATGCAGATTTCAAAAATACAATTCAAACCGTCGTCGTTGGTCATCAATGAAAAAAAAACTCATATAAGAAATATTTGTCACCATGCTGTGTTGGGGGGGGGGGATGATCAATATAAGAAAGTGAAAAAGAGGGTGATCGGTAAATAGTTATGCCTTTATTGTTTCTTTGATAGTCATCACTAAAATCCCAACCATGGTATCGGAAAGTCCCTAGACTCTACTTGTTGTGATTCTAAGGTTCATAGGAAATCATCATCAGCAGATTACCTTTGTTACCCACCTTATTCAGACAGTAAGCAAGTAGGCATTCTTGCTCATGTTCTCGTATTTCGCAAGATTTTGTGACTTTTTGCAACAACATCCATGCGACCTGCAGGAGATATACGCGAAGGTCAACAGACCTGCAAACTTCACTGATCTTGCTTTTCCGAAAACCCCGGGGAGGACTGACATCGATTGGCACTTTTTTTTTAAGGGGGATCTAATGTTGATGCTAGATTTATCATAATTCACCAAATAAATTTTCCAGCCAACAGTCTATACCTAAATGGCAATGACTCGTTATGGTAACTAGATTTTTTATTCGGACTCGCTCTTTCTAAAATCAACATCATTTTTTAAAACTCTCTCTCTCTCTCTCTCTCTCTCTCTCTCTCTGACCCTTTTTACATCATCCCAACCGTTATTATATTATCCCCCACACAAACATTTTTCTAACATTGAATCCTTTTTTTTACCAATGTAAGAATCGTATTAAATCAATTTCAAAAACAATTTAAATTGAACCTCGTCTGATTTCCATTCGATGCATATTTCTATTTCTTTTCGGATAGAAATTTAAACTGCCCCTTATTGAAGATATTCAGTTTGGTCAATTAAATCTACCAATTTTACGTCATCAGGATTGCTTAATAAAGTTCGACCAGAAATCATCCTTTACAACTTACCTTATTTCAAAAAAAAAATTAGAAGTATGATCTAGGCAGTACCCTTTGCCCCTTTTATCTATATCGAGTTGCAGGCCCCTTTGTTAACAATGGCATTTCTTGCTGCCAGCTGCAAGTTTCTTGCAATGATCAGCCGTTAATTCCTCCCACTGTGGATCAGGATATTCGTTTCCTCCAAGAATTATAAATGTGATTTAATGGTGGGAAGTCCAATCTTTTTTCTTTTTTTTTTGTGAATTTTTCATGTGTTTGCTCGAGCTCTTGTTGGTCTATTATTTTTTTTTTGGCTTGAAAATTGGCATCAGTATCCATTAGAGCACTTCTAAAAATACTGTTTCCAGTATATATATATACATATATATATATATATATATATATATATATATATATATATATATATATATATATATATATATCCCTCTTCCCGTCTCCTTTTATATGTATATATATATATATATATATATATATATATATATATATATATATATATATATCCATTTTTCTGTCTCTTTATATATATATATATATATATATATATATATATATATATATATATATATGTGTGTGTGTGTGTGTGTGTGTGTGTCTGTGTGTTTGTCTGTGTGTGTGCCTGTGTGCACATATGTATATGTATGGAAAGAAAGAAAGAGGGATGTATATATATAAGAGACAAAGAGAGAGAGAGAGAGAAACAGAAACAGAGAGAGAGAAATAGACAAACATGTATATAGACAAACAGAGACGAAGACAGAAACAGAGAGGAAGATGTGATTCAATTATAGAAGACTTTCACGAGTAAGTATGATATTGTGTATATAAGATGTATTGTATCGAAAAAAATGTGGAAATCATGAACTTAATCGCAGATAACAATGTCCATACATGGTTATCGACCAGAATTAATCGTTTCCAGATAAATTCACGTGATGTACCATTGTGTTTTCAATCTTCATTAAGCCAACCAACCATACAATCATACAGTATTCATCTTTGTAGTGTTCTTTGAAAGGCTATACAAGGTACTTGAATGCCCGAACACTTGCCTGCAGCTAAAATGGTAGATTTTAACTACTGGGTAAGAAAACACAATACCTTGTATTATTGTAAATGTCGTCAGATTTTTAATTTCCTCTGAAGCTCTGTATAAGAAATTTTTTTCTGTATTTTATGAAAAGTATTTTTCAATTCAATAAGAATAAGACACAATTTTCGCAGGGAAATCAATTATACTGATTTTTCTTATTAAACATCCTGACAAGTCTGTAAGGCATAATTACATTCCTGAGGAAATACGTGTTCCATAGAATATTTACAATATACATACATATATATATATATATATATATATATATATATATATATATATATATATATATATATATATATATTCGGAATTTTTATTGAACCACCGTAGCCATCAAAAATGTTTGGAGTTTCAATCTTTTTTTTATGTACACTTTTTCATGGGTTTTGTTATATCACTTATTGGTCAATAAAATTGAAAATTATCATCAGTACTCCATTTAAACACTTTTAAAAATACTGTTTCGATATGGATTTTGATTATACTAACCAAATTTTTTCATTTTTTCAACAGGATTCCTTTCACATAACTTCAATTTTGATGTTACTGTTGCTCCATTTTCGACTGTGATGGAGAATGTTACATATAATCCAAAATTATTTTCATTCATGGGTTTGGCCGATCGTCTCCAAAATATTCTTCCTTCCGCCTTAGGCAGTGCCCCTAACCATTTTTGCAACATAACTTACATTTTAGTGTGATATATCAGCAGTAACATAGCGAAAAATCCTTTTCAATAAAATAAATGTCAATAAAGAATACAACCCTTTCGATTCGAAAGCACTTAATGCGAATGAATGGGGACGTTCTTATACAGTGTAATAATAACATGAAAGAATAACGAAACCTCCACCATGTTTCTCTCTCTCAATATAACATGAGACGATTCAGAAACCTACCACTGGAGACAGAACTGAATTATATTTCAACTGAGGCTACTTTAATGAGAGATCTTGTATTGAATTCCCAGCACAAGCATCTAAATCGAAAGATGCTGGTCAAGGAAAAAAGAAAAATGGAAAAGGTGTTGTGGTCAACCATTGTTCCATCCAACAGGAAAACCTAAACTAAACATTTGGGGGAGAGGAATTCAATTTTTCCTGAAATCTATCTCATAACCATCCATCTTTACAAAATGCGTAGTCACTGGCATGATTCAATGGTCAACTGTTCGTTGTGGCTATTTGTTCTGTCACTCATGCATATGGAGATGGATTCATGCCTCTCTCAAGAAACTATATGAGGAAGCAAAACTAAATCTCAGTTCATGTTCCAATGGAGGAAGTAGATAAAATAATGTATTCCCCAAGGGTATTTGTTCAAAGCTACAGCAGAACTCAGTTGATGATATAACTGTGCAGAGAATGCGGCAACTTGATAGTTCATTTTTCAAATGGATAGATAAGTAGAATAGAAAGATGTCTTACAGCCTCCAAGTTCATTTATCTCAGTATAAAACACTGATAGACTAGGAAAAAATTAAAACAAAATGAAAGGGCAATAATTTTTGGTGTTTCTTTTTCTACCCGTGACCATTTTTATTTTATTTTTATTTTTTTTTGTCTTCTAATTCATGACCAGAAAAAATTTGCTGGTAATTCTGTCTATGCAATGACCACCAGATGCCACATTGAATAACCACGAATTTTATCTTCATTTTCTTCATTTATTGCCTTTTTTCCATTGGGACTTGATAAACATAAAATGTCTGTGTATATGTTTTCCTCTCAAATAGTTCCTCTTTGAATTTAATATAAGTGGCAAAAATTCTTTCTCATTGGATTGCTATTAGATTTCACCTCAGTTCTGTTATTTACTTGTCACAAGGGGTTTTTTCAAGATACTAGGAATATTTGTTTGTAACAAATAAAATATTATTTCAGGTTCAGTCGACACAAATCGAGTAAAAGTATGAATATCACTTTCAATGAAATACACACAGATGAAAAAAGTAAAGAACTTGAATTCCTGTTCTCCAGATAGCTGCTACGTATGTAGCAACTATTTGGAAGTACATATGGGAATTTGATATATTCTATAAGCCCTATGGCTCAAAAGAATGGGTTATCTATAGTGCATTCAAAGTACAAGACCATGAGTAAACCAGTAACGTCTCATAAACGAGAGAGTTACGAAACACAGCATTACAACAAACATTCTTATACTGACATTTTCATGTCTGTTTTTGTTTTTCTTTTTTCATTTCTACTGTGTCAAAAACAATTGAACTCATTCAATTTTGGAAACTGGAAGCAATAGATACGTTCTCTGAAATCACGGCAGTATAAGCCTTTTATTAAGCTATAACAGACTTATTCTATCTTACAGGAAACAATGTTCTAACTAACATTGGCGGATATTTTGGAATGCTAACAACATTTTTATCTTCTTACATACAATATCAGAATAGATCTCAGATATTCCTCAATGACAAATGCTAGCTTCTTTGTTGCACAATCTACAGGGATGCTTATACATCGAAATATTTGGAGAATTACATTCAATCGAATGGTTATACGTAAAATGTGACAGCCAAGAACATCAGGAGGAAAAAGCTAAGCCAATCTAGTAATGTCCTGTCATAATAAACTAAACATCATTTATCTAAATGAGATAATTAAGAATAATACCGTCGTTTCTACAAACGAAGTAATGGAGAACAATACCATCTTTTCCGTAAATTGAATTACGAGACAACGCAAATGTCAATTCGAATTTCAATCACTTAAATGGATTACTCAATTATTCAGTTACTTGCAGCGGACACACATAATTCAATCACTGGTCAGATGTGCATACGATCAGAAAAGGTTCTGTCGAAATTCTGAGTATCATTTTGTATTGAATTCCATGGGTAATTGATCGGTGGCTAGCATATCAGATGACAAATACGAAATTATGATATTCATTCGTCAATAAGTCAGCTTATTAAAAATAAAGGGTAAGTTCATCGAATCAATCTTTGAGAAAGTTAAAGGAATTATATATATATATATGTATATATATATATATATATATGTACCAACACTAGATACCCATCTCATTTATGGGGTTAGGCTATATTTACATAATGAAATGATTTTTGTTTCTCCCCTTTTTTAGTTCATTTGAGGGAATAATTTGATTAATTTTGGATCCCTATTTGAACATTTTTAATGGGGTATCCATTTTCTAGGTTGGAGGCCTTCCTCTTTTTCTATTTATTTATCTTTCGTTTTTCTTCTTACCTTTCCTTGTTTAGTTGATGGCTATTGCTTATTGTGTTTTCCCGTCTTCCGTAGTTGAGATGCCATATTGCCTAGTAGTTATAGATTATAAATTAATAGGAGATACTGTACGCACTTTACTTATTAGTATGTTCTTGAAACATCAACTTTTCATGAGATTTCTTCCCTCTGAGAGCATTTCATTCTTACTTGATTCTGTTTCACAGTGCTGGGATTCACTTTTACATGATATTAGTCGTTAGTTTAATTATCCGAAGTTCAGTATGTTTCTATACATCTAATATAATTATGAAAAGGTGATTCCTAGAGTGTTTGTAGGGTTGAAAATTTTTATACGATGTTATTTTTACTAACAATACTCCTACTCCTATTGTTATCGATAACAAAATGAATGATATATTTATGTCAGTTAATCTTTAATTACCTATATGTGGGGTGTTACATCATGTTCTTTCCTTCTAATAGAAATGTTGTGCAGTGCTGGCATTCTAAAGCTCTTTCAATTTTTTTATTCAATAATTCTGATTTTTGTTTTTTGTTCTATTGGCAAACGTGAAGATTTCAAATAGCTCATTTACATATAGATATCATGGAGTTCCGATGTTCTGACATATGTTTTTTTTTTTTATATATTTTTCATTTTACCGTCGGTTTGATGTTTCTATTGGTAAGTCTCTGATAATGTATTACTCGTGATGTATTGTTTTGTATTCCTTTTTCTCTTGTGAATGATCATTTATGGTTGGGTAACAGTAGTTTAAAGGGAAATTTCGATATTCCTATATAATATTTGACTTCTAAAGGTTATTTACAATATTCGATTTGAGGCATCTGCTCTGAAAAGAACATCCGTTTCTGTTTGTGTAATTGCACTCTGGTTCCTTTATATTATCCTTTAGTATTATTTCTAATCTGTTCATATGTTTTGTTTCGAACTTATTAAAGTTACCCGTACAACTATAACTAATTTTCAGTTTGTGATGCAATTTATAAAATTTTTCTTTCTGTACTTTCCCGGTTTCGCATATATTTTGTTATCATGTGTAAATTGTCTCTCTCTAGGATTATCAGTTGTTTACTATGTGACTGTTCAAAGGGAAAAAGCAAGGATATTAACAGAGCACCATAACATTGTTGATCACACACCTCCACTCTTCCCTATCACGTATTTTATATGCTTCATGCTTTTCATCATTTTATGTAAGGTTTTATGTGTATTGTATATCAATATCATCTCATACTATATATGTATTTTTTCAAACAGGGCTTACTTAAGAAGGTTACCTAAAGAATATTTTTACCGATGACAAATCAGTCAGTATAAAATCAGATATGACTCGCTCTCCAGGTCATTTTTATAGGTTGTTCACCCCTGAGAATATCAAATCCGTTGTTTCGGCTTCACTCTCAGACTGCATGTAAACCAACTTATGATATCATTTTTAAGAATACTGATTACACAAAGATAATCTCCCAGTCGATTTTCTACCAACATATTCAACCGAAGAATTTTACAATTATTTCTCACTAAACTCAAAGTCAATTTTCCAAGCTCATACATCCCGCTACTCGATATATGTATTCAGAGTCTAGCCAAAAAGGATATGGATATTTTAAATACTGCTTTTTACTAAGTATATCATCTTATATAGAAATGTCTAGAAAAAGTCCTTGAAAATTGATTATTTACCCTTTCATATTTTTGAATGTATTAAAATAAGTTTTTTTTATTCTATTTAAAATTCAGGACTGCATACCTGAGAGCTCATGGTGTTACAGAATAGAATGATGGTGAGGAGAGGATGCAGAATTGATTGATCGAAAATGTCTTTAATAAGTTAGTTTTGTTTCTAATTTCGATAAGTGTCGAGAATGTAAAGGCAGGCAGATTCAGACTTTAGTTTATCTCCCTTCGTTTGTCCGTAGAATCAAGTGTTCCCGACTGATGACCGGTGTATAATATTGGTGTGGAACCAAGAGTTGAAATGCAAAATTTACAATGTATTCAAAAGAAAAGTAAATGTTTTCTGTCATGGATTCATAAATATAATGCTCCCAAATCACCCTTACACTAAGCAGAATAGAATTGAAAAGAAGCAATCAAACTTATTCTGACTGATATCTGTTCGTGCATCTCTGCTCTGTAAGACGCATGCGCATTCCAGATGATCAAGATAACGTCGATGATCTAAACGTGCTCTATTTAGTGTCTTCCGATCTACCTTAAGCGTAAATGTAAAATTTCCGTGCATCGAAGGGAGCTTGAAATAAGTGCATTGATATAATATCTAAGAACCATCCACAATCTCCGTAAGAAATCTCTCCTGTGATAAAAATTCCATCTAGGTTCTACTTTGAGGATGATTACAAGTTTTGTATCCTGCCGGCAAGTAATGTATTGGTCTCCCACTATCAAGCAGAATCGAATAATAGTCAAGTTTCAGTTGCAAATATTGTATTTGATAAGAATTATATGTACGTTGAAGACAAAACTACGAATGAAATTAATACAATTTAACAACAAGGCAGTTTTTTTATTATCCTACAAGACACAAACATTGGTATTTTCTCTCCCATCCCAATATCTCCTAACAATGGATATGTGCTAGCAGTTTTATCCAAACTTGACAGAAATACTCAAATTCAATTTTTTTCAAGTCCAGTCCCGGCCTGAATGCACCATTTTATTCAGAAATAAAGGGAAATGGACGATCTTATTTATATCAAATGATGACGTCTCGTCGCCAAAATTTTGTTTATTATCAATTGGGATGGGTTATCAATTTTATCCTAAACTAACGAAAAAATTTCCAAATTCAACTCTTCTCATGTCTTCGATTTTTTTGAAGATGCTGTCATGGATACCATTGTGGGGGGAGCAGAGGGGAGCGGAACCATCAACCATGCTAGGGCAATGCGTGAATTGAGAATTGTCTTCAAAAATAGATCAAGGAATCCCCATGAAACAAAACAAAATAATTCCACGATTAAACTGTTTTTGATTCGATATAAAGGAAATCATAATCATCATCATAATCTTATATTATCATCATCATCATCATCATTCTTATATCGTTCGTTGTCGGACATAGACCTTTCCCAAGATTGTTCAGACTTCTATATCAATTTTTTTTTTCAATCAGCCTAGTTTGTCCCACTATGTTGTATTTTGCCAGCTTTCCTCCCACTTTTGATCTCTGGAGATCCATTCTCCAAGTCGTGATATCCCTCAGTTGTTTATCATTTTTGCAACATGACCACTTTGATACCACGTGATTTCCCAAAATGATTTTTTAATGATTTTCGAATCTTATCCTTTCTTTGATTTACAATGCTCTTTTATGATTTCTTCATGAGAAAGACAACATGATTTTTTTCTGTGCACATAGCATGGTTCTCAATTTGAGGGTCAGTCTCCGTGTTGAGTTCCATGTTTTAGCACCATAGGTGACATTTGGGAAGATAAATTCTTATTTTCAATGATTTTATTTTTTTTAATTTATTGGTTATGTTGTACATTTCTCTGTTCTTTCCATTTTTCATTGAATTTTTTGTTTCATTCTAGTACGTAGGACATGTTGCCAATGTGATTGAAAATTCCTGATTTTTTTCTTGTGTGTGATGTTTTAAATATTTTTCTGGCTTTGATTGTTCCGCACATATTTACCTCTTCAAAATACGATATATCTACACTTGGATTGAGTCAGCTAAAAATGTTTTCATTCTGATAAACCCCTCTTCGAGACCCTGTGTCCTCCTTGGATGAGCAAAACATATAAATGTTGAGTAAGATAAAAACTAATGCAGATGACACTGTACTTAAATCACATTTTCCTCTGCTTGGGTCACTTGTCACAAAGGCAGAATATAATATTGATGAACCCGATTGGATAACTTTTCTTGGACTTTTTGTTTTCAAACAAATTGAAATAAAAACGGTATTTATTTCAAAATTAAGTCTCATGTCGATCAATAACACCTTTCATCCCATATTTACACGTGTTATTTTCTAATTTATCATGTCGGAAAATTATAGGATCTGTCAATTATTCCCTCCAGACTTTGCTTTTATTACCAGGATTGCGATGATTAGAAATTTCCTAAATGTTGCCATTCCAAAGTGATTCTCGTACCGGACCCCTTTTTCTCTTGGAGATTTCATCTAGATTTATTATTTTGAGTAGATGAAGTTGCTCATTTCCATCAGTTTAGTTATCTGATTTCGATCGTTGTGTCTTTGTTGAGAGAGTAAAAATTATGATATTCTTAACTACAAACGTGGAAATTGAAAATGAATAAAATCCGTACTTTTCTCTTTTCCGAACGTATATCTACACGGCATGCTCGAGATAATTCCCAAAGTAAGGTTCAAAATGTATGAATTCATACATATGGACAATAAATACAAACACTTCATCAAAAATATTCGTTTCCTTGAGCACAAAACGAGATAAATTCACTAAATGATCAATGAGAAATTCCTTACTTGTTATATATACATATATATATATATATATATATATATATATATATATATATATATATATATATATATATGTGTGTGTGTGTGTGTGTGTGTGTGTGTGTGTGTATGTGTGTATGTGTGTATCAAACCCCATCAATGATTCTGTTTCCTTTATTTTATCTGTTCTTTGTTTCGTTTTCCGTTTTCCCAGAAATGCTCTCATTCTTTACATTGGAGATATAAGCATATTCATTTCTTTATTGCAGTTTGATTATGGATTCAAAAACCAAACAGAAAATAGAAAAATAATGCACTTAAGATATAACTCTATTTTGGATTTTCATCACTTTGAATCCACAAAGTGTTGACCATAGATTTTTCCTTTGCAATGATTGGATTTTCATTGCTATTATACATGAATGGGGTAGCACTATAGATACAACCCCAAATATGTTTTGGTGATCGAAATGGCGCTATCATAGCTGTTTAGTGCTCTCATGCAGGGTACAACAGCAGATGTCTCTGCCCAGGTTTCCAGTATCACACCTTCATTTTGCCTCTGCCATCGATTTTGTGAAATACGCTAAAAAGTGACTATCACCCAATGTGGTGTCATTCATCTTGCTTACAGCCCTTGGCATCCAAGAACGTTCTCCCATCCAAGTACTGACCAGACTTCGGTGATAACGTGGGAACGGGTATACATAACGTATCTACATCATCATCATCGTCATCATCATCAGTCTTCTAATGTCTGTTGTTGGACATAGAACTTCGCCAGGATTAGCCACACCTCTCTCTCTCATGGGCGTCGTGGAGTCAATACTTCCTGAATTCGTCTATTTCGTCACTCCATCTTGTGATATCTTGGAATCGATGCTGTAAGTTGTGATGTCAATTGATTGTTTACCATTCTTGCAACATAAACAGCCCAATGCCATTTGACTTTGTCAATGGAATACATGATGTGTCGGATTTCTATTTTTTCCCTGATATATTGTGAAGTATTGTGATCTGCCCATGCAGAAACAAGGGGAAATTTACCTATTCTTCATCATGGCAGTATATATGAACTGATTTTCATTCAGATTTCTGCTCTTACGTGTTCTAATTTTCAATGATATTGAAATTTTTTTTGAATTAGTGTATATCTTGACTTAAATATATGATTAGAAAATACATCAAATCTCAAAATCATATATCATGATGTCTTTGATATCAAACAGGGCATCAAAGAACCATTTTTTCTCATCTGGACGATACTTCCTTTTCGGGGAAGTCCCTTTGTTAGGTTACATGTTTCACCTCCATAGGAGACTATCGAGGGGATGCATTGGTTGCATACCTTTCTTTCAGGGATTTATTGCATCTTCTTGTTTTTGATGGTAGGGCTTGCTCTAACGGAGGCTTCTCATCAAGTAAAAATTCATGGATATTCTTTGTCCCAGATTGGACTCACTTGCTTTTTTTCATGTAGTCTTTCTAGCATCAGGTCATGTGGCTTATCTGAAAAAAAGACCATGTTGTTTGTAAACCTGAAGTAGCTTATATATTCATCGTCTATTATGATTCCTTCATTTTTCCGCGTCCACAGGAATTATTCAGGATATATGATGCCGTTACTGAGGCTCAGCACCATGGAATAGATAAGTGCTTTGTATTTCATCGGGTAGCTACTTTCGTGATCGAGTGAAATATCACTGGGTGTCGGTGAATATTGCTAAGAGATAAAATATTGCGTACATGTATGTATTGATATTCATACCCGTGGTACATCGACCAATTGTACAATGTATTGTTATCTTGGCGATTTTCCATGATAATGCCTTTCATCCCTATTTATTACAGGAATTTTCGAATGCATTACGAGATGGGCGTCGGAGGGAATCGGCACTTAACAGTGTAGAACTAAGAGGGGAAATACTCTACATCATCTCCCAAGGGAGATCAAAGATGGCAGTCCTGATTTATTGGTTGACTTTTGATACCAGGCACGGGTTGCTGGAGGTTAGGTCACTAGAGAGAACAAAATCTAGACATCCAATATTCTTACGTAATGTAGGAGATACTGTTGTTTGTTTTCGTGTCTTTCTAATAGAAGGGATTCATCCATCATATTACGTTCATTTTTTCATCCATTCCATTTAACTCTATCGATTTCTGTCCCAGCATATCTATCAAAAAGTCTCATACTTTTTCCATACATATGTCTATGTTTCTATCTACCTATCTATTTACATATGTCCTGTGTTTATATGTGTATATATATATATATATATGTGTGTGTGTGTGTGTGTGTGTGTGTGTGTGCATGTATATGTGTATATATGTATATATGTATATATAGTTTAGAAAGCTTTACAACTCTAAAAACTAAATATAAAATGGAATTTATGTCATTTCAGTCAGTAATTTTGCAATATCTGTCAATGTATTTCATGCAATTCCCTACAGTATTTTTAGGTTTTACACTGACTTTTAAATGGCGGTACTAATTATATATATATATATATATATATATATATATATATATATATATCAGCTCATCATATCCCAAAATTCAAGATATGATATTGACTTGCTAGCAATCCAGATGTAGTAGTGTATCTCTAGTATTCACCCAGTTTAGCTCGAACTGTTTTTACGTCATGGTTATTGGATCAATTAGGATTCAACTAGTTTAATTGTGATCATATGTCAGACTCACTTGTAAGTATACAATCCACACTGCCTCTTTCTAGTCAGGAAAAAGGTCACAACTTATGAGCACCGTTCATGGATTAAATTTCCTTAACACGTGTATTTGTTCAGAAAGTGTTCTCTGTAAGAGTTCGAGACAATGACAGGGTAGAAGTTCTGCAAAGGAGAGTCGAACTCAGTTAGGTAATAATGGCCTCTGACACTAACTTAGTAACCAGATCCCAACAGTGGAGTGCCCATTGCACTTCCGCCAAGGAAGACCTCGCTTCGCAAGCTTGAACAGACAAATTATCGGTCAGGTCACTCAGTTTACAGCAAGACTTCGAAAATGAGAATTTGTGATGAATTCAGCAAGTACAAAATGTTCAAGCACTGTGACAAACAGGATCGAAAAAAATTGAAAGACATTAGGGAATGCCAGTGTCCAACAAGAGACTTTAAATGGCTGCTGCTGATGATGATGATGATGGCAGTGATTTGAAGCTGTAGGGAGCCTATCTTATTCATAATACTGTACGGACGGATACTTTCCAGACATATATACATTGTCGATATACATATCCCAAACAAACGAATTTTAAAAAGATATGTCTCACCCAATGTTGTGATTATAAGGGCATTTTAGGGATAATCATATTTTGTTCGGCATGGATATTATTCAATAAGAAATTAAGCGACCCCAGATCGTAATAAACAAAAATAATGGCGTTGTGCATCGATCAAACCTGCACCCACGATGAAAAACCTCTGATGTCAACAACTGAGCGAACGATTCTCTGGCAAGGTGGAAGTCTGGGACGGACTTTTGTATCACTCATATCTCTATTTCACGATCGTTGACGTATATGTGCGTGGCCATAAGTTATGGCAACATTATGAATTATGAATATATTTTCGATAATATCTGATAACTATAGTCATTACGACTATATTTTGCTCGGCACCGCCGTTATTCAGTAGCAAATCTAACAGTCACAGATAGTGTGAATACATAAAAAATGAGTATCGTACCGACATAGAAATTTATCAACATTATCAGAAGCTGCTAAATTTTCTACTATTCTTAATATATATATATATATATATATATATATATATATATATATATATATATATATATATATATATATATATATATATATATATATATATATATATATATTCATATATATATATATATATATATATATATATATATATATATATATATATATATATGCTCATTTTATCTATCTGCTACATCTCAGATAATTGATTACGTCCAAAATGTCCCGTTGGGTCGGTCTTACCGCTGGTGATTCTCAATTGCTGCTATTTGCAATAAAAAAAAATGTTTGACATGATTCATTCATTTCAATAATCCCGTGGAAGAGGAAAGAAAATCAGTGATCGTTAATTGAATTTTTTCATGGAGTATTTTTTCGTTGAATAACTTTCATTCTGAATATAGATAATTGAAATCCTTCTATGGGCAAATTTATGCCAAAGCTTTCACATTCCTCAGTACTCTTTGAAATGAATTACGTTGTTCGATCCACTTTGTGCACAGTTGATATTGATCAAGACTGAGATTTGGATTTGTGCCAGCACAATTTGAGAGAGAGGGGGGGGCATCTCTCCGGACTAAACGAAACGAATTAGGCTTTATGGAAATACCTTGTCATTATTAATTGAGAATATAGATAATTTGTGCCGACAGTTCTTGATGATTTTCGTAATTTAGATTTATGAATAAGTCAGATGTTGTCTTCATTGGTTTAAATTGATGGTTATACACCGGGGATACAAATACACAAGATATTTGTCCTGTTTTTGTGTCGCAAAGAAAATATTGTTTAAAGTAATTGTTCGTATACTTTCTAAACGACAACTTTTTAAAACAACTTATGGCTAAAATTGTTTTTCCCTCCATTACATCTTCCTTTCTCTTTGTCATTTTGAATCTTTTTCATCTATCAATCTCTCTCTCTTTCTCTCTCTCTCTCCCTCTCTCTCCCTCTCTCTCCCTCTCTCTCTCTCTCTCTCTCTGTTGATCTTATACTTGATTCCAAATACATAGTCATAATGGAAAAATGGAAGTCGATTTCAAATGGATCAAAATAACGATTTAATGTCTCTTTTGTGCTGCTTTGAAGAAAGAAGATTAACGTCACGGCAAATGAGTTTCAGCAGTCGAGTAAGTTAACAGTCAATTGCATCACGACCAAAATATTTTCAAAAAGGAGATTCCAAGGCTGAATCAATTTGCTTCATTTTGAGAAAAGACTAAACAAGAAATTTAAAACAAAAATTATAACGCCCAAAACTATATGGTGGGAAAGCTGGTAATAATGTTAATGGTTCCAGTTGGTAATCCGACAGTGTTGTTCAGCGTGAAGAAATGACAAAACAAACCAAACCTGAAAAGCTCCACTCTCGTGAATGCTTTTTTGAAATATGTCCATGTTCACAGACACATAAAACACGCACGCACGCGCACACACACACACAACGGCATGAAGAAGCAGCTTATAGACATACTAAAACTATTAAATAACTTGAAAAGAAGTTTTTTTACCAAAAGATCTGATATAATTGTTTTATATTGTGTTTTGTCGACAGCAGTTCATTGCAACTCATCTGACACCTGCAACTGTCAATTAACGGTCTTAGTAATTTTGCAAACCAAATGATGTAACTGTCAATCATAAAATTTAGAAAAAAAAGATACCGTAATTGCTTTTATACAATGTAGGTTTAGTAATTCAAAAATCGAAAACAGTAGATAAGTAACCGATTTACTTTCAATGCAGGGAACAATTGAATTAACCACAAAAAATATCTTGAATATTTCTGTCTCAGCTTGTTTCCAGGGAGATGTGTTCCTGACATACACGTGTGGGCCCAACATTTGAACCTGCCTATACTCACTTTGTGTCCTTCAGGAAACATAGTTGACTAAGTACTGTACTTGTTCGAGGGATTTAGAGCCTAATTTCCGAACCGGTTTAACTACACCAAACCGTGTTCAATAACAGAAAAAGACAGGAACAATCTGAAGAATGAAATTATCTCTGAGGAAAATGTTTAAGACCATGGAAGAAAAAGGTTTCAGTAAGGCCTGTATACAATTATAGCAATGAATAAGAAACATCTTACATTCAACATAAAAACTCAGACAAGAATATCCAGTACATTTTGGCGGGTAATTGATTTTTTCCCCAGGTCTAAATGAAGCGCCCATTTTGTTTTTTGTTTTTTGCGTTTCGCTTTCCAAATACCCATTTTGTCACAGCAATTCCAGTGAGGTTCTTTTAAAACATCAATTATGATTCAGGTTCCGATGGCTAACGGGGTTACAAGTATGAGAATAGAATAAACAACTTAAAATTCCGACTGAGAAAATATGCTCCAATTCCCACTGAATGGATAGAATAGCTAAACATGGAGAGTTCAACCCCTCATCCACTGACATGGGAGATGAAACAAAGAAACGTGATCTTGTGAGGTATTTAGCAATCACGACGTATCCACGTGAAATAATCAATGATAATACAATTGAATGGGTGATGGCTACTTTTTTAGCTGCTATAATTAAAGTAAAGCATCTTTTTCTGAGGTATTTTGAATCGCGATGCAATGTTTTGCATGTCACACAATATTTTTTTTCAGCCACAGTATTGCACATGATCTCTGGGTTTACACGTTGCGAATCGTGATATCCAGGTATTGTCCAAGATTTTGACAATATAAGTAGCCTATTCTTATTTGAGTTTTCTGATGGTTTCTATGTCTCTGATACCTCTTCGTTTCCTCATATAGTGTTTTTTAATGTGATCCTTCCATGGGATATTGGCTATTTCTCTCCAGTGTAAGTTGCGTATAATGCAGTTTCTTGGCTAATGCTTTGGTTCGGTTGAACGTTTCAGCTCAATATGTGACTATTGATCGAATAAGATTTAGTATTTTGTTTTTAGAACTAATGACATTTTCTTGTATTTGGAAATTGAGCTTGATCTACCTGAGGCCTCCTAAAATAGAATGATTCCTCACTTGATTTCTCTTGAGGATTTCTTATAGATTCAAAAGAACCAGGTTTGTTGAAAGAGGAATAGCCAACAAAAAACGATATCTGATAACAGAGGCCCAGCACCATTTGAAAAAAACACCATATTAATATGTAATGGAAGACATTAGCTTGATTCAAAAATGGGTTTAAACTTTTGTCCAGTAAAAATACCATAATTGCTACAAACAATGGTTGGGTTTCAAAAGTCTTTCGAGAAATTTAGACGGTATAAGTGCATCAGGTGTGACTTGACGTGGGAATGATGGGGCTGAGCTTTGAAGAACAAGGGTTGAAGGGAGCATCGTTAAAATGACTATAACCCCAAAACTAGAGATCCAGGTTTCAATCCCTGGCTACCTCGATTTTGTTGCCTTCATTTGTCTTTTCATTATTATCTCTATTACTTGGCATATTTTCCAACGTTCCTTCGTTTTTTTTTCTTTCATTCTTTTATCAACCCCCTTCGAAAAAACAGTCCATTTTGGGGTTTTTTCTTTCTCTTTTTGAAGGGGGCCTTTAACTTCTCATTCTTTTACCCCATCACTCCCTTTTTTTCTCCTTTGATTTTCAGAAATTCTTTCCTTCAAATAGAGTATTAACCCCTCTTCCATCATACTCTCTCTATTTGCTTCTATCCTTTTTTCTTTTAACTTTTCAACTGCTTTCATCAAAGCTGTTTGTTCGTCTATCTCCCTTCATTCATTTTTCACTTCCTTGTACATTTTCTTTTAATTTCTTGAATATCATTAATAGATAAATTCTTTGGGGAATTATCTTAGACCAATATAAATATCGTTGCCATTGCTGCTTGCAAATTCAAGATAGAGATTTCTAAGAGAGAAAAAAGTTTGAGAAAGTATTGAATCATTTTACTATCAAAGAAGAAAAACATCCGGAGCTAAAAAAGCAGGTAACTCTACGGCTTTGAGTTCCCTTTTTGCCATTTCTTTTTCTCCAATAACTTCAACAGAAAATTCTCAAACCTGTCATCCATCAATGAAAAAACACATGTTTCATAATCGAATAGCTTTTAGCAAAAAAAATTACTTATATACATTGGGACACTCACGCACAGACACACAATCGAATACATATTGTACACATACATACAAACGCACACACATACCAACGCACACTCATACACAAAAATTTCACGTAAGCACACTCATACATATAAACATCTATACCAACACACATTAACATACATACACACATACTTATACTCAAACATACACACACATGCATACAACCTTTAATAATACAACAGCTGCAAAAACAGATCTTGCAGTGAGAATGATTCTTTTATTCATATATTATATCATTGCTACATTCGTTTTATTCATAGTTAATAGGATTTTTATATGATGCTCCATTGAGACCCTGTTTCCAGATTATTTGAAGCTGCTACACCGAGGCTCCAAAAATAATCTGAACTTACAACCCTGAAGCGCATATTCACTTTAGGGAGGCAAGCTTTCGGTAGGGAGGCTCAATCTTTAAGAAAAAATGTTCCTAAAAAGATAGTATGCAACTAATGCATTATCTTGTCAGTCCTCTATGGAGCTGAAACATGGATCCTAACCAGGAGACTGAACTGCGAACTGAGAAGCATGAAACATAGGGAAGAATTGTGCTCAACATCACATGGAGATATAAAAAAACAAGATGATATACTGAGGGAAAACAGGAGTCTTAGACATCATGAAAACCTTCGGGAAGCTCAGATTGCAAAGGGCTGCTCTCGTTGTAAGAATGAGAGACAACCAATGGACATCACAACCTAAAACACGGATCCCCAGATATCAAATGTAGCACCGAAGCTGGCCGAATCTGTGACGCCGGGAGAAACTGGACAGGTTCATATATCATTTGCTCCACGATGCCCACGATAGAGAGGTGAGATATATCATGTGGAATGTTTATGTCCAACAACGGACAATAAAAGATTTACGATGATGAAAAGACGAAGACGAATTGTTTCCATTTGTTAGTTTTTGTATATCAGGTCAAAAATTACTTACGAAGCGTTACGCAGTCTTTTTGCACCACAATGAATGGATCTGGAGAGTATGGGCGTATTTGTGTTTTAGCGTGTGAGAGAGAGAAAGACAAGGAGTAAGCAGAGCGGGGGGAGAGAGAGAGAGAGAGAGACATGGAAAGAGGAAGGGTGCTTGGGGTGGGGGGGCTCACTAAAAGACGTCGATTTCCATCCCTCGTAGATAATGGATGAGAGCAGTGTCAGAAATGAGTAAAAGAAAAGGTGCAATGTCAGTGAATAATCGAAACAAAGTGTGCTTTATATGATTACCACCAAGAATATTTCATTTATTCATGGCTTGTGTAGATAACTAGGAATGCACTATGCATTGTTCAAGTGTCAATGACGTTATTTCTTTCTTACTTTGATGGCTTCACATCAACAAACAAATGGTTATCGCTGAATCTAAAGTCGAAAAAAGAAGTTGCTGTTTTTACTGACCTCGAAAATATCAAGAAACACAGCTGAAAGTGCTTGGTCATCAAGTAGGATAGCAGAATGATTACACATCAAGATATTTATTCTCCTACGCGTGTTTATTTTTATGATCATAATGAATAACGTTATTAGCGTAATAAATCCGACTCTCAGTAAGTGGACTATAGTTGGAGCTTAGTCAGATCATCGTAGGCGTAATGAGTACGTACATATTTACATTGACGATACACACACACACACACACATATATATATATATATATATATTACATTCAGCAGGAGGCGTCTAGTAGCCCTGACAACAAAACTTACCCACAATGCATAGCCCCTGGCAGTGGACTCTGGTTCCACATGGTACATTTTAATTCACACTCACACAACGCACACCGCTGATGATGGGAGAAATCCCGAAACATGTATGGACTATTGACATATAAGGATTAATAAACCTTACCACCAAAAACTTCACTCCCGAGTCTGTCTCACTCTCTAAAGTACACATTATATATATGTATCTTGGTTTCAATTTTCACTTCCAAAGCAAAATTTGTTTTTCGCAGAAACTTTTTATCCACTGAAAGGTACACACCTACCTCTGAATATGAGAACCCGTTTCAAAACATTATAACATACTAATTAATTCAGTCATAAATTGATTGAACAGCCAACGAAGTCTCCGAGTACTTTTACCCCAGAGTTTGCCTCATTTCCTATCATCCACTTACAATATAAATAAAAAAAAGAACATTTTCAGAAATTAGTGAAAATTTTGAAAAGAAAACAAATAAACAAATATTGTTTCAAGCAGACGTAGGAGAGTCGATATTTTTAAGGTTCAGGTTACCCTTTGTCAAGCTTGACAAGCAAATATTCTACACATAGGCTATTCATTCATTCACATTTACACACACACACACACACACATTCACACGTGCAGACATACACACGCACGCACACATACGTACACTTGAATACCTGCAAACACATATATACATATATTTATATTTATACAAAGATAGATTGATCACATGAAGTGAATATATGTATGCATGTTCGTCATATATAAATACCTTATGAAATGCATCGTTATAAAAATGATATTCATGTGTAACATGTAACAACTTATTATAAATCTTATTTGATTAATGAATTTGATAGAATTTCATAAATGATATTTTTTAAAAATGTGATTTTTTCTGAGAATTCGAACATGATTATCAGAACCTCATCTATCGTGATTTTTTTTTCAAAAAGTGCTTTTTTTTTCTTTCAAATGTGCTTCATATGATTAATTCCAAGAATATTTCATTTATTTATGGCTTGTGTAGGTAATAAGGAATGTACTATGTATTGTTCAGGTGCCAATGACGTTTTTTTTTCTTACTCTGATGGCGTCATATCAATAAAAAAATGGTTATCGATGAATCTATCATAAATCTTATTTGATGAATGAATTCAATATAATTTCATTTCGGATATTTTAGAAAGTGAGATTTTTTATGAGAATTGGAACATAATTATCAGAACCTTTTCTATGGTGTTTTTTTTTTCTCCAAAAATCATTACCAAAAATGTCAAAAACCTTTTAATGAAATTTGAAGGAAAAATGAAATTTTAAAAAATGGATATTATTTTAAAGAGAAGGAGAGGTGATGAAACTTGTAACTTTGATATCTAATCTGACTAGGAGAAATCCTAACGTTAAGGTTTTCCTAAAAGCAAAAAAGACCAACTTTAAGGATATAGCTGACTCTCTCTTCGACTGGATGTATATCGCTAAAGTTGAAGACAGATTTATTTTGTTTCTGTTTTGTTTGTTTGTTTTTTTTTTGCAGGGTTGTCCGTTGCTCCCTCATCTTCAATCGATTATTGTAGACGATGACTGTTGGCAATCGAGAATAAAAACATTAAACTTGATGGAAAGCCTAGTTAAAAATAAACGACGTTGAAAGTAAATAGAAAAAAAACAGAATTGGACCCCTTGAAATAAAACATAGTATTCTGGTAACTTTTTGGAAATAAATTTCAAGTCAATGTAATGATTAAAAATGTATTGAAATGACATTGAAAGTGAAAAAAAGTAGGGAGCATTGAAAATCTTGGAGAAAACATTTTTAGAAATTTTTTTTTAAACTTTCAAGTCATGTGAATGTTTAAAAACACATAAATTGAGAAAGAGGGAAATTGATATTCTTCTAGAAAAGATTAGTTTTCTACTAACAGGAAAGTCAGCATCAAAAATAATTTTCCTTAAAACAAATCATATCCACAGATGATTTTGAAGGAGAAATTCAAGCGACAGAATTCTCCTTCTTTGAGACACGAATGTAAAAATAGCGGATATGGTGTTTGTGTTAGGGCACCAGTGAAACTTACAATGCGAGACTGGCACTCATCGATCATCAATGCAGAAGATATTTGAACGATCCTCATTTGTCCTGTGTTTTAATTACGTTTCAGAAATGGTAATAATTTAGGTATATTTCAACAAATCCCTTGGGAAAATTGCTTAGTCCAACATTATTTCTTCATTTCCGATTCTCAAGAGTGAAATTTATATCGGTCATAATAAAACGTCCGTCCTTTGAATAATAGTTATCAGACCATTTTTATAGTTCCAACACATCCAAAACTTTGAGAAAAGTCTTTGACATGACGACTGCGAATTTTGTTGAAACGTTTGTTCGATCGAAACTACAAATGTTCTGCAATAAAGGTTGGGAAAAGATATCAGATTGTCCGAACGAAAGTTGATATAAATACAAAAATTTGGAATACAAATTTCAGACATCTTTTTCAATACTTTTAAACTGAATAAAAAAAATTTACTTCTCAAATTAACTGATCTCTGTAATCGAATGCACACTTTCTGTACCGAAAGCCATGGTTCTTGCCACTGTTGAGTCATACATGAGACGGTGAAAATTGCACTAGATGCTTTTTCAGTACTACGATTGAGAAACCATTCTTCAAGGCTACGGGTTAACGGCCATGTAACTTTTGATACAATGGTTACCATGAAAGCACCATTATTGATGAGCATCGATCCTGTTCATCGACTAGATGGATCACCATATGAGGTGAGTGCTTTTAATCGAACAATGCTTCAACATGTATGGTGAGTTGAAAGTGGGACTTCATAACAATTGTCCGAGTGTACCGAACCCCTGCAACACCCTCGATCAGTTTATATGCACAGAGCATCATCATTATCATCATCATCATCATCATCAGTCTTTCAACATCCATCTTTGACATAGGCCTCACCCAGGATCCACCCCGCTTCTCTATCTTAGGCGACGCAGAGTCAATACTTTCTCCATTTGTCGCACTTGTGTTTCCATCAAATATTCTGCCGGTCTCAGTTATGCATATAATCTCTGGGGATCCATGATGTGAGTTACAGCGTCCATCGGTTGTCTGCTATTCTTGCAATATGGCCAGCCCATTGCCATTAAAGGTTTATAAATGATTTTATGATCTCCCTGACTCCTGTCATCTTCCAAATGTATTGTGCTGTCTTGTGGTCTCTCTATGTGAGGTCTAGCATAATTCTTCCATGTGCACGTTGCATGATTCTGAATTTGCAGGTGTGTCTCAGGGTTAAATTCCACGTTTTATTTCTATTAATCACTATTGGGAGGATGCATTGGTTATACACCTTTTATTTCAGGATTAATTGGATCTTGTTTTTGAAGGTTTAGCTTACCCTACCAAAGGCATCACATCCTAAGGTGTTTTTTTTTCTTCAATAGAAGGTTTCTTTGGGATTTGTTATTCTAGATAGATGTAGTGATCTACTTTCTCCAGTTGTATGTCCTCGGCATTGATTTTAATGTTGATATCACCGATGTGGTTGTTGCACATGATCTTTGTCTTGATGAAATGCATGTATGGGCCAACCTTTTTCGCTCTCTTCAGCCAGTTAATCTAGCACTATTTGGAGATTGTGTATGTTTTCTTCAAAAAAAGGCAATATCTGAAAATCTGAGGTTGTTTAGGTATTCGCCGTCTATTCTAATTCCAGTACCCGCCCAGTCTTCTTAAGATCATCTCGAGGCTGGCTGTGAAGAGTTTGGGAGAGCTGGTATCACGTTGTCTTACCCCTATCTAGAGCTGAAAGGGCTTCAAGTCTTTACGTATACATCCATTCAAATACATACAATCCTTTGAGCAAAATGCTTGGACCATTATTGAAAAAAATCTCTCTCCAGTTGCTAAGCCTAATCCTCAACCTATAAATAAATCAGCTTGTAAACAAGATCTTTACATGTAGGGTTAGAAACATGATTAAATTGATCTTCATTCTACATATATGAAAATGAATAGATATTTCCCCTCTAGACATCTGGGACGATGCATGAATATGTATGTAGAATGATACCTTTGTTTTTGTTCGTCGGAGATGAAACCAGAGATAAGTACATATACGGCAAAGCTGAAGTAGTCACAATTGGACCCCCCCCCCCCGGAAAATATTTGCTGCGTCACATCTGCCTTGAAGCTTGGCATATTTCTAAGATAGCTTCTGGTTTATTCTGGAACAATTGGTTTACATTACGGAACCCCTAACGTTTGCACACTTTCCGGTGTATTGTTATCACTACTCTCGCCCAGAACCTTTGATAATGATTTCAATAATTGATAAAAGGTTACCCCCTTTAGCCACTTGGCTTCTTTCTGCTATAACCTTCAACATTCCCCTACTATATTTACTCGCAAGTAAAAGTAAGTGGACTTTTTTTTCAATGGACATATAGTATAGATACTTAGCACAATCCAAAAAAATTACCAGACCCCCACATTGACTCCATAGGCCCCGATAAAGTACTCACTTTATTAAAGGCCTTCAAACCTCGAATCTGGTTCAGTCATTTATGTATAAAGGAGAACAACAAAAAGGAGACCTCCCCTAGAAAAAAAATTTTTTTTTAAACTGTGGAAAAAGTCATTCACATTTTATCTGCTATAATTCATTAAAAACAAAAAAAAGGCGAAATTTATGAAGTATCTAAAATCTGTTCCCATTTTGTGTCCCCTGACATTTTGCTTTATTAAAAAGTTCCAATACTTTCTTTCCTTTTTCATCCTTATTTCATAATGATTTTTCCTAGAATTGCAATCATCTAATTCTTTGCGAATGGTTCAAAAGAACATTAAATTAAATTTCATTTGTCACAAACAAATAAATCCGAATTTTCCATCGGCTTTTATTTTCAAACTAGAGATTGACACAAACTCTTGCAAAATTTTCCTTCGCAATCGGCCTGAGAGCATTGACCAATAATAGCAGGGTGGGTTAGGCTATGTGATATGCAGGTTATGTGACTGACCAGAGCCTCATTTAGGGCGTCGGAGGGGTTGGGTACACACATACAACTGCTTGTAATATCCAATTCCAGCTTTTAAGCTTGTTGGAGCTTGTTCACTTTATGATAATTGTTATAACCCGATGGTCATTGAATTAAACCGAAAAGTCCTTGGCCTTACAAGGTTCAGTCAATGATCTGAAAGAAATTCAAACGTAAACGTCAGAATATTTCAAATTAGCTCCTTTATAAAATTAAAAAAAAATTCGTTCCTGCAACAAGATATTGTTCAGATTTCAGCGAAGATTAGATTTTCATGAAACAGATGTTGAAAGATTACATTGTACCGAAACCGACTTCGATGTTTATATGGGCTCGAACTTCAACATAGTGCGTAGGTAGGAAATAAGAAACTAACCTAATCACATGCCTGGCCATGCACTCAAGGATTTATAATTGCGAAGACTACAAGAATATCTTTAATGCCTTGAAGATTTTAGCATCATGAAAAAAGAAGTAAAACTAACTCCTAATGATGTTAAAGGATATTTTTCATTTTATTTTTTTCTTATCATTCCTTGAAGATGACTAAGAAGCAAATGGAAAAATTAAGAATAATTTCTCGTGACTCTGAATGCTTTGCAAAAATTATCACTTAATTATTTCAATTTGAAAGGCAAAAATATTAAGAATGTAGAAAATTAGTTTACAATCGAATTACGATTAATTTTTTTTTTTTGCGCTTCGGGTACTCGGATTCACAGGGAGAAAATCAATGTATAATTGGATTGTTCGTTTGTACGAAATGATCAGAGAACTAAGAAGCATCTATAGAACGCACACCTCTGCAAACCACGCTAAGGAACAAGTGAATATCAGTTACCACATTGTCACAATGCAGTAGAGGTACAAGAAAATAATTCCTGGATCCTCCATGATGAAAATAATTTAAGAATCATTGTGTGCTTTTTACCTGTAGCTATGATGTAGGAAACGTAACTATGCATGGATATCAGCCAAAATTTAAACACTGTTTACGAAGCCAGTTGTCTGGAAGACTAGGGACTTCCATTCAGAGGAGTTTGGGAGGTATTGATTATGAGTTTACGGACAGCAACGAATCAGGGGGTGGATAAACTTACATGGATCATTCAAAAAATGTACCCAATCGTTTTTCAACCTATGGTCAAAGCTCCAAGGAAACTTCATTGATATTCATTGATAAATCTTGGAATTATCAAGTGGACAAAAATATGGATTCGCAGAAAGAGGAGTTTTCAACGCAATAAAAGCATGATGCCAATAGTCAGTTATGATGAATGAGTTAAAAAGTGTGAAATTGGCTTTAACAGACGATGAACATTTCTCTGGCCATTTGTATTACAATATTTCATTTAAAAAGAAAAGGAAATATAGATACCCTTTCCAGTTTGAGACATTTTGATCGTACTGCTTCACAAACACTGCAGCTATTAAAACACAAGTTGG
Source organism: Thysanoteuthis rhombus (assembly GCA_963457665.1). Classification (NCBI taxonomy): domain Eukaryota; kingdom Metazoa; phylum Mollusca; class Cephalopoda; order Oegopsida; family Thysanoteuthidae; genus Thysanoteuthis; species Thysanoteuthis major. The sequence continues at coordinate 3,332,086 of OY735214.1, read as the reverse complement.
ATAATTTCTCTCTCAGAGTCGATCAAAATTATTAAAACATTTTTATTCCTTTGACAAGTAATTAAAAATACCATTGGATTGAAAGGAGAATTCAATAAGTAAAAATTAATTTTTCCAACAGAATATCATATGGTGCAGCTGCTTCAATTCTATGTGATATAATTCAATAAGATTCTTTTTCTTCTATTTTCAGTATTACAGGATTTTTCGTATTTGTCTCCATGTAGTAAAGCAAACAATTGCTGAATAATAATAAGTATCAATAAATAACTGATTTTGAAAATATCATGTTACTATACATATTTCAGTATACATACAAATCCACATATATATATATATATATATATATATATATATATATATATATATATATATATATATATATATATATATATGTATATATATATAAATATAAAGTTTTACGAATTTTTTCAGCTTTGAGCATTGAACATTAAAAACTTTTTTGATGGATTTTTTATTCTGCTACAGTCACTCATCTCCAAATATCTGTCAATGTAATCAATGTAATTTTCCTCTGTTTTTCGCTGCCCATTCGTATACTTTGTTTTATATATATATATATATATATATATATATATATATATATATATATATATATATATATATATATATATATATATATTATACACAAAGTATACGGGTGAACGGTGGGAAACAGAATAATGGAAATTTGGTCTATCAAGTGGTGGATAGATGATATCTAATCTCGAAATTCAATCAATATATTTCCCTCTGCTGAAAATAATGTGAACTCTGATTTATAATATACAACTTGTATTTATTCTATTTGCCAATATATATATATATATATATATATATATATATATATATATATATATATAAGTATATATACCTCTGTGTTTGTGTGTCATCTCAAGCTGTTATAATTTGTAATGACCAGATGTAAAGTCACAAGAGTTTTCATGGCGTAAATTTTTACTTTTATGCCACGATAGGAAGAAAGCATCAAATGAGATTACTATATTTGGGCGTAAACATACAAATAAATGAATGAATAAACAGGAAGTTAGGATATAAACTTATCATGTCGTAAGAATAATGCAGTAACGTTTGTCTTTGTATCGTAATATTCTGGCTAATACAGGTAAGTCTCCCGATTTCCTCATACTCGACGTACCTGTCCTCCCTTATGTTTCTGCCACTCTCAAATCATTGTTTCCCTCCTTATAAATTTATTACCCGTTGTACAAGTACACATGATTATACACAGTGATGCATATATGTGCACGTGTATGTGTTTATGCATATGTAATGCACACCTTAAGCAAACACTTATCACAAAGTATCTATCAATAAAGGATTCAGTCCAGCAAAGGCAATACGTTTTTGAACACTGAGGTGTAGCTTTTAAAAGCTCAGTTTCAATTTTACTATGAAGTAATGTAGTACCCTTACGCTGTCTACGGTATCAGCAGTATTTTTCCGGGCACATGTCTCGGATTTCTCTCTATATATCTCAAGAAGTTCTTTTTGTGAAAAACGCATAAATATGATGTGAGAAAATAATCGATTTTACATGCATTATTAGTGGATGGCTTGATCGATGGCTTGACTCGTTGGGAATGACTGTCACAACGGTTGGATCCTTTGAAGGAGTATTCAGACTCACTCATATATACATATATATGGCTGTACATCTATCCCTCCGTCTATATAAGTGAAAAGTGAAGAAATATGTGAGAATTTATGATGCATGCCGCGTGAGAAAAAAAGGGGGGAATTGCTTTAAAAAAAAAGGCAAAGAAGCGCCAATTTCTGATTGGTTTCTGACAGTAAAATAGGTTTTTTTTTGGAGGGGTACATCTATCTATTTATCGATTGATCGAATGATCTGTGCCAGTTAGTTCATATCTGTCTATGAATTCCGTTCAGAAACTGCTTACAAAACAGTAGTGGTGCCTCAGATTGAGATGACAGGCTTACGAACAAGCATGATTCAAGGGCCAAAGCATCCTTACTACGAACTCTAGCATCCCAGCAGTACTCCATGATACCATCATCAAACTTTGTTGTATATATATATATATATATATATATATATATATATATATATATATATATATATATATATATATATATATACCAATCCTTTCATCGTTAGATACGATCTTGGGGTAACGTATTTAAACAAGCCCTATATGAAGAAATCAAATGATACGTTGTTTAAAATGATGTCAATATTCAATACACATAATACCTTGTATAACATAACAGACGAGAGAGTCATGAGGTGTATATCAAAACTCAGCTGAAAGGGAGGTTTTCGATCTATGCGGCTGGTGTGCTACGTTAATATAACTGTTTTATTCTTAAAATCTGCGAAACACTTACATGTCAAGCAACTGACGATTCCAACAAAAGAAAATGTATATATTGAACCATTATCAAAAAACAAAAGTATACCTAAAACGCAGAAAGACAAGAACTTTTAATAAATAGCACAGGAAGATTCGGAGAATTGAGTGACTATATGAGTGAATATATTGAATTATAATGCCACATATCCATTTTTCCACGAAAGATGCTACAAAATTTTAGTTTATGTGCGTATACTTTTTATACAATATATATTTACGTTCCACATCAATACACTCAAGTCTTATCACATTTCCTCCAACTGTTTGTCCCCGAGTCGTACCGAGGCAACCTGAGTACATATCAATAAATATAATAGATTGTCTTTTCCATTCTTTCTCATGTTCTTTTGGCATTGACACAATATCAATCATAATATTGTGCTAAGAGACAGTCGTGCATATATCATTTATCTTCACCAAGGTCCTTGTGCTATCAATAGGCGATATGTGTCTGGCAATGCAAAGACAATTGAAAATGGTCTCGCTAGCTTCGAGACATGAGATCTAGAGCCAATATTAATGAGATTTCTCTGAGGCCAGACACCCTGGTGTCAAAAGATTTAATCTCTGTCATTTCCAGCCGTTCTCATTTTATCGATTCCCTCTTTATAAATTGACTCACATACAAAATGAACAAACATATCACCGTATATATATATATATATATATATATATATATATACATACATATATATAAATATATATATATATATATATATATATATGTATACACACACACACACACACACACACACATATATATATATATATATATATATATATATATATATATATATATATATATATAGTTCCACTCAGTCGGCAACAATTTTTTTTTTCATTTCTGAACACTTACGATCCCTTCAAGCCTGATTTTTAATTATTATGGGATGAACATAAGGAGATTGATTGGTAAATGAAGACAAGCGAACTGATCAGGCTAGATATATAGCGGCCATTCGTCTATACAGATGTAGTGACTGATAATCACATAGCGCTAAATTGGTTTCGGAATATTTACCAAAGAATGTTTATGAATAACTCGCAGTTTTGTTGATCCTAGTCACAATGTCTATCGGCAAAAGATATCATTCGAATGATCATGTTCATAAAAGTGTTTTTATTTTGCGAGTCCATATTTCCAGCTTGGCATCGTATCAGTCAAGGTACAGAATCAATAGTATTGTTGTCCACTATTCGTCATGTTGACCATGTAGATTGAATCAATTCGATCTAATCACACATTTAAATACAGGTATAAATACGGTGGTTATGTTCATCTATTTATCTATAACAGAGAAAAACATCACGACGTGTGGGTCGGGGGACACATGATGCATGTAAGCACACAGTCACACACATGCAAACGGACACACACATATACAGGTACACGTACATGAACATTAACACGGTCAAATGAAAATTGAAAATGTACATGTCAGCGCAGGATTGGGTTTCGTCCATGCTTTTTTCTTGCTTTTAGTTTTAGTTGATAGGTTCACTTGTGATCACTGTATACTAATAATATTTCAAAGGTTTCACGGAGTACATAGATTAAAAACAAGGAAAAAGGAAGTGTTACTGGACAGGAACTAAAATTTGCTTTGCAGACAGAATAGGGTTGTTTCAATCGTCTATCGAGGCAAGGTCAGTTTAGTTTTCTTCAAAGTACTCTGCTTGGGACGTTGTCCACTTATCCATATCATTTACAACGGAGAGTCTCATGGGGCCAAACCCTGATTGCAGGGGATAGTGAGACACCAGGGGTGAAGTGATGTCTTGCCAGAAAAATCCCTGCACAAAACTTTGAGGATGCCTTGCTGGTGTAAATTCAACGGTTGCAAAGTACAATAGATTGCTCGATGGCGTTTCGCTGATCTCTACCTTGATTTGGTCATTCACTCACTCAAAGCAAGGTCTCCTCTTAATAGATTCTGAAATACATCAGAGCCACGCAGCCTATTTTAGAATTATTCGAATTGCTTGACACTTCCCGACAGCTATAATATATATATATATATATATATATATATATATATATATATATATATATATATATATATATATATATATATATATATATATAAGTGGACACTCAATAGAAGTGGCACGAACAACGATTCAAGACTGTTGTTATACTCAATGATCCATGATCATCAGATACGCCTTTCGGTTACCTTTGTAAGTATAGTAAATAAAATATTTGTAGTATAAGATAATATCTACATACAATATCATATTGCAATACCCTGTATAGAATAACAAACTATATGTATGACATGAGTTAGATGGCGTTTGATTAGTACTGCCTCGGTGATAATTTGATATAAGTGTTTTGTTTTTAGTTCCTAAAACAGTTACATGATAAGCAATTGACAAATTCTTAAAAAAGAAATTAACACATGTAAAACGTAAAAAAGAAAAAAAAAGGAGAGAATTACAAAAATTAAATCAACAGATATTGGGAGTAAAAAAATTTAATTTTTTCAACATGTTTATAGTTCAAAGCTTTGGACCTTTCTAGATGATTTATAATTGTGTGTGTGTGTGTGTGCGTGCGTGCGCCTGCGTGCATGCGTGGCTCCGTGTTCCTATGTGTGTGTAAAACAATCAGCTGTTGCTGTGTCAATTTAAGTATTGTTATTGTTATCGCCTTCAACAATAACAATGTTGGATTTTGTTCGCCAAAAGGCCAAGCCTGGATACCTGGAGCGAAAGTATCCCCGGCAAGAGACATTATATCACTGAATGTTCCCTCTTTTTTTTTCTGCAAAGGTTATTCTCTTAGATGTTACAGACCCCTGCAATGAAGTCTCTAATTCCATTGGATTCCATACGCTGAAATAACTACTTCCTGAATTAAAAATTCCATAAAATGGCGAACTTACACAGAAAAACAAAACTTGCCTCAAAGGCGCATTGTAAATTTTAAAGAAATAACTTTATTGAATTGTTGTCTTTGTTGGTCTTTTTGGAATAACTCTAATCAATTGCTGGAAAGCAAAAAATATAATGGAGAAATCAAGGAAAAATCTGACTTGATGTGCATAGATCTCCATTGCTAGAGATCTAAGATCATGATCTACATCAAGGGTTATTACATTCATTTATCTGCGACCTCTTCTGATGAGGTCATATCTTGTGATTCTCTTCGACGAGGGAAATTACCTGTTATTGTTCAAATCTTACAATAAATAACTAAACAGACAAAACAAAGTAATGGTGAGGAGTTGCAAAATATTTATATTCAATAAGGTCTATGGTATTTATCACAAAAATTACTTTTCCAAAATGGAATGGTAACATGTAACAAGACTGTTCCTTTTTGATTAGTGAATATCATTGAACTATTTTACAATAGACACCAGTAGGATAGCATTTTTGTGTACCGATTAACATAATCTTTAGATACGTATCATTCAATAAAAAAGATTTTTCAGATATCTTCCAATCTCGAAATAATCTTGATGCAATCCCCAATAATTTTGATGGAACTTGCATGTTGTTCTGATCCCTTTTATTAGAAACCCTGGCCAACATCCCGCTCAACAAAAGAGTATTGGCCGTGCATCTCTGGAAGCAAAAGCTATATCTCACGAAACGATCAACGGAATCCGATAACAAGAGAAGCTATACAATTAGAACTCGGGATCAAACTACCGATGGAATATCTTCTCACTCAGAAACTAAAAAATGGGACTGCTGCAGGAATCAAACTTGGGACCGATAGTTGTTAATTCTATTTACGTAGTCTAGGCCTAATATTACATTCACCTTGTAATAACAGGAGATAATCTCAAATATAGTTTCAGACTAATATAACGCAATTTATGATTCCTTCCGTCGGATTATATATCCATTTCCTAGTAATATATATATTTGTATTCATATATAAATATATATCTTCACATCTGCACGTGTCACTACACTTCACACCAGGATCAAGCATCCCTAATATATACACAAAGACACACACACACACACATATATATATATATATATATATATAGATAGATGGATAGATAGATAGATATTATATATATATACATATATATATAGATAGATGGATAGATAGATAGATATTATATATATATATATATATATATATATATATATATATATATATATATATGTATGTATGAATGCATATTCAGTGTTTCCCAAAAACAACCCTACCTATAGAATGTAGGCCCCAACCAACGTGCAATCAATGTTACGAACTTACCTGACCTGATCCATACCTAATTTCCCTAACATTGAGAACTCAACACAATCACACAGACCCTTACTCATAGACAGCTATTTACGGTACATCCCACCTGTACCACTCAAAGCCATCTGAATCTTCAGAAAATCTACAATGACCATTAAGGATAGAGATTGCACATTTCTCAATTGGAACTCCATCATGTATAGTGAGGACCAACTCTAAGTTTACCGTACTACCTTGATTACTACGAGAGATATCCTCAACGAAAAATTCACAGTATACCCATATGACCCAAAACTAAACCATTGCCTAGCTTCCCTATATCCATGACAATTGGTTAATAAGATCGACACTTTTTCTGACCATTAATGCATTCTGGTTCTCAAAGAGATTTTTATATCTTCGCATCGAAGAAAGATGAACATGATTTTTCTTTATCTTTTTCACAGGAATTCAGGAAATGCTTCCTTGGTCCCAGATGCATTTTGTTAACTACAATGATAATTATGGTACTATTTTGCTTGTTTCTCTGTACGACAGCTACATAGTATCTCACATATCCCTTTCTTCCTCGAAACTTACGCTTGTGATGAAATAATATGCATTTGGAATGAATGAAAGCATATAGTGTCTCGGATGTGGGAGTTTTGCGACGCTGCACTCTTTCGTGGGTTGACTTTATCGGACCAAAAAATCCTTGTTCTCTACCTTGGATTCAACCTGGCGATCTCCAGTGTTTTAGGAAACGCAACTGTTTCAGCCACCGAGCAAATCTCTATCCATACTTGGTAACTTGTCATGAAGAACAATCTTAACATTACTTCCTGAAATTACTTCTTCCCAACAGGGCTGCGTTCTCGCTGTCGGAGACAAACAGCATCTACCTGCTGACATGAAATAAGATTCGACCGGTCAATTTGGTTCAACGGAGGAAAATTCCTCAACCCAAATTCGAGATTCCCGTTGGAGGTCGGAATCGATTGACTCCCAGGGTGGCAGTATCCGTGTATGTGAGTTCCTTGGAACAATCTTGAAAATTGGCCTGTTGCGCAAATGATTCCTGCTTTCGTGTGAACTATCCTTGAAACGGGTAAATAATTACCAGCAGAAGTTTGAAGCAAAGACCAACTGCCAGTCCAGCGCTGGACTAAGCGAAATACAAAAGAGTGGAGAAAAAGAAAAGTCTAGGCGTTAATCTTACATATTTTCCTCTTCTTTACCTTCCTTTAAACACAGTCTAGCCTTCATTATGATGTATTGCACCGACTCCCAAGAGAAGTCAAGACGTTGGTTTGACTTCGGAAAGTTTTGCAAAGTTGAAAGTTCCCTAAGTTTTTGCAGCAACTCAGCAAGGTAATCTTGCCGTGCCCGGTTGAAATAAGTGATAAATTAATAATCCATACCGAACGTCTGTCTGGAGAGTATTTGTCCATTTTTAATTCATGGAGAACCTGTTGCACAGCATCCATACAACTTTGAAAACAATAAGAAAAAACCATACCGCACGTCCGTGACAAACGAACCCTCATGTGGTTATCAAGTCAAAACTGAGACACCATTTAGTGAGCTTTTGTACAGTCTTGACTACGGTTTTTATGACTGAGTTAAACATTGTTTGCATCTCACAGACACGTAGCGTTAGTTATTCATCTACATGGAGGGAGAGAGAAAACGTTGACTTGAACAGTCTTTGAAATATGATTTTGATAAAACGGTAACCTTTCTGAATACATAATAAATCTATAATTCGTTAACCAAAATGACACATAGCCCCAATGTATTAATCATTGATTAATATCTAGGAGAAAAAACTCCCCACCTCTATCCAAAGGTTGAGCGTTTCTGTAAACAAATTCCTTTTGCTGAAAAGGCATGAAACCCCAAATCATTCTCTATAAATTAATAATCAGGAGAAAAAAAGTCTCTCCCCTAATATCCGAATTCGAAATGGTATAAAGCCAAAAAAACATTCACAATTAATTCATATTGGGAAGAAGTTTTCCCCGCGTTCAGACGGCTGAACATCCCAATAGAAACCTTTTGTGAGCCACAACACGGAAATTATGATGATGGGATGTTAGGCTTAGTCGTTAGAGGTTCAGTTTAAAGGAAGTACATAAAACTGGGGCGTACACAGGAGATGGAGCGGGGCACATTGACTCGTTACCGCCTCCGAGCAAAATAAATACTGATAACTATTTTAGATTGCTTGATTCATCTTCTTTTTTTTTTTTTGTGAAAAAAAGAGAAGTTGCAGCATGTACCTTTGGTCTTAAACGTGATCAAAGGAATTATCCAAAAACGTAAGCTACGTGTCTCATATGTTTAGACATAACTATGTTTGAAGAGAGACGGAGAGAGACGGGAACATGTCTCGTTTAGCCTTTGAAAGCAGCTTAATTATTTCAGTGCAATTGTTAACCACTTTAGAGAATCAAAGAAAGACTTAATCATTGAAAGTGCATGAATTTAGGATAGAAACTATTGTGTAGACTGTTTTATTGAAAGACAACAACCGACTGTCTCAGCTTCGAACGAGGGGAAACATTCTCAAGGAGATTGGAGAGGAACTTTACATAAAATGACCTGCAGATTTTCCCACGCATTCTGTACGATTGGATTTATTTTTACCGTTGTTGTAATGTTTATTTTTCCGTTCGACTGTTTGGCTTTTATCATTCGGTTTTCTTTCTTTTTTTGAGACGTTTGACTATTTCAGCGTTGATTCGTCGATTCTCTCTGTATGTTTATTTATGTATTCAGTCATTCAGATTTTTTTATTCGATTTTCTCTTCGTTTGATACATCAATGTATTCATCTATTATTTTTTTAATTCATTTCTATCCGTACTACGCATAAGTAAATCATGATTGCCCACTCGTGTACGGTAATCTAAAATCTGAAGATTTTCTAAAAATATGAGTAGATATATATATCTTATCTGAATTTTTTTTAAAAACGACACCAGCACCAAATTTTTTATTGTTGGTCCAAAATGACAATGAAGACCCCTAGAAATACTTTTTCTCAAATACAATGGCATTTTTACGTGGGGCCTCATGGTATCCGCGTGCAATTTTTTAATCTTGTATACAAAGAATTTTTACAAGAAGAGAAAAAATATGGAGACCACTTGACTTGTTCATCGGACCACTTGTGGGCGTATGGTGATTTAATTTTTTCTGTTTATATCTACTTCGTTGCCGTTTCGGTCCGATATTTTCAAATGACCTATTAGTACTCAGTCAATGTTCTCGACTATCCTCATCTTTTTTGATTCTGCCTGTTTTAGAATTATGTTCTCGTTGATATTTACCTTCAAAAATAATTAATCCAAAAGAGAATGGTGTATAACCAATGCATCCTCCCAATAGTCACTTATGGAGCTGAAACATGGAACTTAACAGACCCGTAAATTGAGAACCATGCAACGTACACATGAAAGAATAATGCTGGGCCTCACATGGAGAGACCACAAAATAGCACAGTACATCCGAGAAAGACAAGAGTTAGGGACATCATAAAACAATTAAAAATCTCAAATGGCGGTGGGCTGGCCATGTTGCAAGAATGGCAGAAAATTGATGGACATCACGACTCACAACATGGATTCCCCGAGACCACATGCGCAACCAAGGCCGGCAAAATGTTAGATGGAGAGACGAGCTAGACAGGTTCAGGAAGTACTGGCTCCATGATAGAGAAGTGTGGCAAATCCTGGGGTAGGTCTATGTCCTACAACGGACGCTAAAAGACTGATGATGATGATGATGATGATGATGATGATGATGATGATGATGATGATGATGATGATGATGATGATTATTAATAAAAACTTCGGGATATTGTCATGGTCTTCATGTAGAAATTGGCTGATTGTAGAATTTCATTAATCTCATCATATTCCTTGTTATTTTTGAATATTTAAGTTTTTGAGAGGATTTGCTATCAATGATTATTGAATCAATTCGACTTCTATCTTTATATAAATTATCGTGTTTTGCTTAGTGAATTCTAGTGATTTATCATTTCCGAATGCAATAGAGTAGCCCAGAATTATGGACATTTTTTCCCAGATTGAAAACCCTTTATATGCAATGATTTAGAAAAAGAATCACATGAAAAGATCACATTACAGCATAAACACACAAGGAATTGGGTAACAAACAACAGATCTTTTGTAAAAACGGTATAAGCACACCTTGTTTTTGAGAAAAGAGTCTCACCAAGCATGGAACTAGATGAATTAGGATCGACACACACCGCTTCCATTCCGCCTCATAAATGACAATACTTATCCATAAATTACTAGACATTAGCTCTCCGGTGAGAAAAAAATACAGCCGAACCTAATCGGCCTGAAAACTGGCCTTGTACATCCTAACCCCACTTATCACTTGTCTCCTTTATTTCAGACATGCTTAACATTTGCACAAATATAAACATCTTCTGGCACCTAATCCTGGAGACTTTTTTTTTACAGACCGAAGCTGTCTCCCAGCTACACAGATACAAACACCTCACCTCACACTCCTGCTAAACAACCCACAACACACAAATATCCCCGTTTCATTCCTTAAAACTCGAACATCGAGACAGCATACAGTTTGGGGGGTTGCATCGCTGCAGGTTCTCTGAGAAGGTGGCTGGCAACTACTGAAGAACATCAGAACACGCCCACATAATAATTAAAATTTTTCGAGATGTTAAACTTGTTTCTGTTTTGAATTTTATCATCACCTTTCAATTGCTATCTAACCGAATTCTCCTGGGTCACCTATTATCTAAACTGTATGCTCAAGAAACCTCAAGACACAGACATACATACATGCATATGTACATATACCTCCACGAGCACCCATTGAAGTACACGTATATATGCAAATGTATGTGCACAAAAGGGGCATGTTCCCTCCCCAAACGCATACATGTACATACATATGTATATGCATGCATATATGCAAATATAAACATATTTGGAGAAATGTAGTATGTAGTTAATAGCGTTCGCTCTCAAAAATTAAAGAGTATTATTAGTTTCTAATGGAGTGCATCAGTCCAAGCACACGTACACATATGTACACACCCACAAACCACATACACATGCAAAACATGCATAAGTACACAGACATCGTATTTGAGATGTTAATCATCGAATGATAGTAGCAAACACATAAACGAAATAATGATAGGTTTAATAGTTTGAATAGTTATGGTTTAAGGATAGAAAAGGGCTGAATTAGATATTGACAATCAGAGACTTTGTACAGGCTGACTGTTAGCCATGGATGACAGATTTATTACAGAGTCCCCATCATCCTGGAAACTCGATGCTCTACCTCTGAATCTCTTCTCAACATTTTTTCCCCGAATTCTCGTTGAAAAATCCAAAAAATCAAAAAAGTCGAAGAAAAAGTCGAAAAAAAAAAATTGAAAAATCCAACTATAAACGAAAAAAAAACAAACAAACCTATTGGTGAAAATCCAAGTTAGTGAATATTAATTTATTCCCAATCTGCGTGGATATCATGAACACCCTACTTATCTTATATATATATATATATATATATATATATATATATATATATATATATATATCTGGGTCTTGTTGCTAACTTTAGGGTGATGCACAAAATCGATGATCCAATCAATCTTTCTTTTTCTGTCAGCTCATATATACATATATATATATATATATATGCAATGCTTTTCTATATGATTAGAGCACTTTCGTGGATGGGGGTTTATGTGTAAATGAATATATCGCTTGAATTCAGCCTTACTGACTGTCAAAGGCCGGAGCTCAGGGGTAGGAATTCGGTCTCCAAACTTGAAGCGAAGGTTTCAATCCTGCCTTGCAGTACTGGATGAGTTGCTGGAAAGTCTATAGCCACACTGAAGATATGTAATAAATCAAAACAGCCGTCTGTGGATGACACAATAAATATATATATATATATATATATATATATATATATATATATATATATATATATACACACACACACACACATATACACACACACACACAAACACACATATATATATATATATGTTAAATGAGAAAAATGAAGATGGTGAGATGAAATATTGTAAACATGTTATTCAATTAAGTTGACGTCAAAAATGAGATCAAATAGATGTTTTGATAAACTTTTTGAATTAAATAATCTTTTACTACCTTACCAATTAGTGCTCGTGTATATTGATATGTGAACATGAACATATATGCATTAAACACTCTTTCTCTCTCCCCCCGTCTCTCTCTCTCTTTCTCTCTCTGTCTCCTCCCTTTCTCTCTCTCTCTATATATACATGTATAGATGGATAGAAAAATCGATACACACATAAATATGTAAAAAACATCAAAGATCAAATTTTGTGAATGATATACCTACCCTCTGTTCGATGAATTCGTCACATTATATCATATCATATCTATTCACTCCACTTGATCTGATATCAAATATTTTGATGGGGTAGTTTTCCTTAGTAATGTGGTCAAAAACACACAAAAAATATCCTATTATATTTAACAGTCTTCAGAAACGCCTTTTAATTGAAAAAAGTCACTGGGAGAAATTTTCATTGAAAAGAACTATTTCAAACAATGTAACAGCCTTATTGGAATTCAGGATGACTGTACTTTTTTCCGTTATTAAAATTGCAAAAGTTCAGTAGCAAAACCAACGTTACCATGAATTTGTTCGTGATGATAAGCTATTCTCATTTATTGGATAATCAGTCAACCTCACGAGTTTACAGGCAGTCTACTGGAAATGGTCACGATTTTGAACAGAGAAATGAATTTAAATGGTTAATGTTCAAACATTAAGGCGAGAAAACGCGAGGGCGAGACGAGATTTCCTTGTGACTCCCGATCACAATTTTATTTTCTCAATTTCCAGATTTTTATGAGTAAAAAGTTTTAGAAATGAATTAAAAAAATGAATAGATTAGGGAAACAATAGTTTCCTTTTCGTATTCCATTCATTCATGTATTGTGTTGATTGTGTTTATCTTTACCAAACCCAAGGTTATTATTTAATGACTGATGTATTATGCTATAAATTCTGGAAACTTTTGTATCAACCTGAGATAGGTTATATATTTTGCTGAAATATTCTTATAACTGAAAAGTGATGCACATACACACACACACACATATGTGTGTATATATATATATATGACCTAAAAATTTTCAACACCAAAATGGTTATGTTTCTGCACCGTTCAAGCTTCTTGAGGTAAATGATCAATTTTGTTTGATATTGAATGTATCGAACACTTCAATTAAATCCATCACACATTGAAAATTATGTTGTATTATATTCTTGATTTGTATAACGGTATATATATATATATATATATATATATATATATATATATATATACACATATATATATATATATATATACATATATATATATATATATATACATTGCATGTGTGTGTGTGCGAGTGTATGTGTTATATTACTTTAAAACTATATTTGACACCATCCTTTGTAGTGACACGGTGAATGTATTATCTGGTCTAGAGAGGTTAAAGAGGATAGACAATGGAAGAGATTGTGTTTACTGCTGGAATCGAACTTATAAGGAAGCTGCTTCAAAGGAAAGTTGCTTTTACGATTGAACCAAACAAGCAATGCAAAGACCAAAACAATTGCTTCAACTCCAATTTCTCATTTTGTTCATTTTCTGTCATTATCGGCTCTATTTTTTTTCTCAATGCAAACAATCATATCATTAAGAAATAGATGTATAATCCGATAGAAATATTCATAAATGCGTCGAATGACTTTGATGCTTTAATCGAAATGATTCCCCATCATTACACGGTGAATGCATCATGTAGCCTAGCCAGCGTAAATGATATGAATTATTAGTATTATTATTATTTGTAGTTTCTTCTAGTTTCTAGTTTTACATTAGAGGTTCATGTGGGTGAGTAGAATTGAATTTAAAATTTTAAAACTTACAATAATATTTACAAATCTCCCCCTCCTGTTGAAATTGAGTTGTCCTATGCAAAACTAATGCTTTTTCATGTGAATACCCCCCTTGCGTATGAATTTACCGAAAGTGTCAAGAATACCAACGTGCAGAAATAAAATAACTGGCCCCTACTTGCAACTAGAATCGCAGACGAGACTACTCTAACAAGATGGCCTAAGCACTGACCTTTTGACAAAGGATCATTTTTGATACCGTTGATTGATCCTGTGATTATTTTTAATTTTTTTAATAATATTCTTACTGTTGGCTTTTGATAATTTTACATGTTGCTTCTGAAAGGGTTTTCTTTGGGATGATGATGATGATGATGATGATTATCATTATCATTATTATCATCATTATTATTATATAAAAAATTGGGTCTACTGCAGGAATCGAAATTGTGACCAAAAGGCTAGCTACTTCAACATTGTGTTGCTCTTGCCACTGATCCAAACAGTTGCAAGTGAGGCAGAAGGCCCAAATAGGAACAGTGATTGAACAGAATAAAAATTTGGAGTTAGAATACTAATTTGGGCCTTACTAAACACATCATGTGTTCCAGCTAATATTGCGACTGATATTTCTCGCATTTTCTCAGCTCTAATGCCCTTTAGGGAAGTTACAAATCTACATTCTTCCATTCTGTCACATAAGTATGTATTTAGACAAAAATGTCCTTTTTTTTTGTAAATGCTGTGATGATTGGAAGAGGAAAGAGCATTCCGACTTACAGAACTTCGATAACTAAGCCGAAGGAAGAAATGACTGTAAATTAAGCCGTTAACCTTATTGGCATTTCGAAATGAAGTCTGATTTCCGTACCAGTAACCGTTAGGCTATCCTGCACCACTTATTGACCACTGATAGATATTGTTGATAAGTTTACCAATTTAAACTTACAAGAAAGTTTCAAGAGGCTACACGCAAAGTGACTAAAACTAATACAAAACAAATCTTCCAAGTTAAACATTTCTTGGGTCCATTGTCTTTGCCGTATTGTGACATTTGGAACTGTCTGAGTTCGGCTTCGTACGTCTACCCAGTCCTTTGTCTCGGTTTGATTTGTAACTGTGGTTCCTTTTCCTTTGAATAAGAAACGATTGTTCTGGGCTGCTTTGAATTTCACATTCAAACAAATACTGATGCTATTCATTGAAAATTCAATCTTTGTCTGGTAAACCCAATTAAAACACAATGGAACCCTTTTTCTGATTTTAATATACTTTCCGTCTGGCTCAACAAAATAGGGTGTATCAAAAATATTCCCGTATTCACTGGCTTTTACTCCTAAGTTTATTTCATGAAAATGTTTAGAGCCTTTTTTCGTTTGACCCTCTCCTTAAAAAGGATTTAGGGTAGAGTTCAATTATACAAAACAAGTGTATACACAACTGGTCCCTATAGCTTGGTTTTGAAAATTGGATCTTCAAAGGAATCCTGAAAAAAACTAATAAGGTAAGTTATCCACAGATCACCCCTTTTACAACTTTAAAATTGATCATCCCCAATAAGGCATGATGGCAAAATACATAAGTCATATGACAGGTTTTGTTGAATGATTAACCAAACCTGTTACTAATACCGATCAGATGTATCTTATTTCTGATGTTTCAATAATAATGTGTTAAGATTCAGGCAAATTCAAGCATTTTTTAAACTGCTTCAATAATTCAATACTTATTCGAGAATTTAGCATTCCTGAAGAGTGCTATAGCGAATCAGCGCTGAATGATGTAGAGTTAGACGAGGTGTCACTATAGTAAAACCTCCTGCCCTGACAGGTGATTAGCTTTCGTTGCCATTGTTATCACGTGATGATGCAGTGTTTTCGTATCAGTCGTATCGTAATAAGCATTATCGTGGTGGTTTATTTGGACATGCAGGTAATCAATTTGGTCAGAAATTGAGTAAATGAAATACTATCTCCCTGAGATAACAATATTTCGTTGAGTTGTTGATCGTCTCTTTTAAATGTTATGCCTGAAAGCTGTAAGTCAGTGAATTTTAACTCATTCGTGAGATCAATACAAAAGTTGATGAAAAGTAGTCATCGAAACAGTGGTTCTCAAACTGTGCACCGCGGGACAATAATGTCTTTCAACTGTCTCCCGAATGTACTACTAATATCTTCCAAATACTCAAACACGTATTTTAAGAAAGGGATAGGTCCATCATGGTTATCACATCTGTACCACTTCTGCCACATAGTTGATAATCTAATGGATCCATCATTAGATTTTATGTCATCAAAACAAATGGTAGAAGAAAAAAAAGAATGAATCAAATATATTGCTTCGTGTGTTGCCTTACAAGAAAGATTGGAAACTTATGTATTATACGCTACGATGTCCTCAAAGAATCTTATTTTAAAAATCCTGATTATGTACCAGAATATCGTAAATATAAAGATAAAATCAGATAAAAATCCAGTTCAAATGGCAGTTTTTATTCGTGGAGATTCCAAGCTGAAAGAATTTGGTCATGAAAGAACCTTTGACAATAACTGTTTTCATTGTGTAATTTTCCAACATAAATAAAAACATAACAGAATGATCTATTGAAAAGAAAATTGCCTTTCTATTGAAAATAAAAGTGGGAGAAATGTACTCATTAATGGGCGATACTGTAAGTTATTAACCGTTATTTAATATCACTTTATCATTATCAACGGATTGGACAAGGTCTGAGAGGATATTACTCAGGGTCAGACTAAGTGCCCAGGTCTGAGATTATCCATCAAAGCAGCTGGAGGAAAGGAAAGAAAAAATGTAAGGATTTAATTAAGTTGACGATTATATTGCAAATGGAATCTGGCTGGCTTGCTGATAGCTGGTGTGAAAACGTCTGCATCATTTACAAAAGCATTTTCCATTTTCTCCTCGAGCGAAATAAATCAAAAAATAGAAACCCCCTAATCAGAGACATCAGCAAACGACTTTTCAATTCAATTCCATTATCCATTATTTTATAATTATTGTGTACGTGCAATAATCGATGTTGGCGTGTATGTAAGATATGGGTACACATTGCGTCTAAGATCTATAGAATGATGTGAAAAATGACGTGTAATTGACATATCTCTTCAATATAAGCATTAGGTGGATTATGACCCTTTAGTAACAATATTTATCTAAGTGATTTTTTAAGTTACAAGAAAACATACGCAAATACACGAAGGGTAAAACTATAGTATTTTTTAAGGTTGTGGGTGGGTAAGCAATTACTTTTTTACCTACATCTACTTTCATCCATTTAATTCCTCATAATTTCCTTTAGATCAGTTTAGTGCAACATTAGTCAGATCAATCGGGGGAATGATGGTAGGGAGGTTGTACAACGCTAATCCCCGAAGTTGGAAAGGCTCTTTAAAGTCAGGAATCACAATAACAAAGACTGGATATTGCACGGTTTGAAGAAGAAGAAAAAAGGGAGAAGAAGAAAAAAAGAAGATGAAGACAAAGGAGAAGAAGATGAAATTTCAGAAATGGATGGAAAAAATGAGATAGATTGTGACATAGTGTAGCTTAAAATCGGTAGAAATTCCTCTTTCTTAGAGCACTCTCTGTATTCTATCCCTCTATGTTTACAAATGCCATAGACAGATTCGAAAAAAAAAGAGAACGCTATCTGTTTTAACCATCCTCCTCTGTTGGGGTTAATCGATTCCTTACAGACGTTGTTGACTGATTTGAAATCCTATCTTAACATGATTTTTAACCGCCCTATTACTCTTGCTGCAGTTAGAAGAATGAATGATTGAAACTGAAAAAGGAGACACAAAAAACGACCCTCTAGTTCAACGCGATCATTACTACCGTCACTACTACTACTACTACAACTACGATATAAATGTAGTCTCAGTCATTCTTTTTTCTCAGCCACAATATAAGAACAGCAACAAAAGAACCATCACTCGTCTGCTGTCATCGTTACTTGGATTACTATGGGGCAAACTCTTCAGATTTTTACCCAAAAATTCTTTGAACGTACTGCAAAACATGTAGCACCGAACGTATTTCTCTTTTAAGAGACCCTTTAATAAAATTATACACCTGAAACTGAATGAGCCCAAGTGTTTCTAAATTTGTATAGAAAAACTCGTCAAAAACTTCACACTTCTTCCAACTTCACAATTCCAGACTTGCTTAGAATCCAATTTTTTCTTGGGATTATCAAAAGTTGGAAAGGAGATCCGATTATATGGATTGTTAGGAGATCAAAGTACACTATGAACAATGTGATTCTCTCGGTTTTCTGTCAGTCGACTAGGACCCTTGGGTTCGAAGCTGACAAAGTTAAGTGGATAATACATGACATTAAGCATTTAAATTACTGGGTAAATATAGACACACAAAGTGCAGCTTTAGGTACATGGTATTTTATAATTTGTTAAAATGTTGTCGATTCAAAACATTCCCATCCTTTTTTTCTTTCTACTGAAATCGAATCTGGAGCCTATTAATGTCTATAAATATAATGCAACAAAAATGCATTACAGTTCGAATCCAATTCACAGAATGGATTTGACAGCGAACCTGTTATCTTTCTGAATTTGATTTCCCTCTTTTTGTCTTTCATTTACCAGATCTTCCATGCATACAATATCCTGATTGACACTAACATCTAATGATACAGCATCAAAGCTACCTCTAAACACTGACAAAACCGTCTTCGTTGCTGCATCTTATCAATAAGATAAATGCCCGATTCCTGCATTGAAGCATAGGATGATTTAGAATTAAGCCATACTTACATTAATGGCCTTAATCTGTTTTTTATATACTCTTAAAGTGCATCAGATCTCAACTCAATCAAATACAATACATCAACACATACATAGACACATAGACTAACGTACAAACACACGAGCATTCACATGTACTCACACATACAAACATATACATACAAATAGCCTGGTGTGAACACACATACACAAACGTAGACACGAATAAATACATGCAAGTGAATGAAAAAAAATTATTCAAAAAAAAAACAGCAAAATACATAATTGAGTTATCTACCACGAAATGTTTGTAAAATATTTTTTCAACTCACTTGCTAGCCAGCCCATCCATTCAAATCTTCCTGCTCAGATCTCTGGACCATCCTGATGATTATTGTTCTTTTTAGTAATTTGATGAACTTGCAGCTATCACAACTTTACTTCGTAAACAGCTATAAAATCAATGAAAAGCTCGCCAAAAATTAATGATTGTGACAATAATTTCCAGTAAATAGAATAATTAATGAGAGTTCTTCAAATTCCTCAGGACATTTAAGATAGCAAGAATATTTACAACCAGGGATCAAGATAATCTATCATCCAAATCAACAGTTTATCGAATTTGAAATTCTGATATCTTTGCCAGATCTTTTAACCCCTTTAGCGTCGGTAGAGATTCATAAAATAACATGGGAAAGTACTTGACTGGCCAGGAGGAGTATTTTGTACAGGGTGTCTTGAAATTGACTGAACTCTTTCTTTTTTCAATCCTCTTTAAAAAAATGACTATATATTTTCATTTTTATTTCAGATTCCTGACCAATCTCAGTGGGAGTGAAATCAATCGATAAGCTCTGGTTTGCAGAATATGTCGTATCTCAAGCACTACATCACCAGTATCACAAGTATAATGGCTGTGGCACAAATGTTAATATGGAGGTGTCAAAGGGTTGAAGTCAAAGGTTGAGGATTCCAATTTGAGGGGCTACATTAAGAACAACATCAAGAGATCTTCACGAATGTCAATAATCAGAGGTTGTTATGTAAACATCCTATTTGAAATGCTTGTTGATGTCAGACATGCCTGTTTCATTCATTCACACTCTGCTTTAAAGATGTTTTTTTTTTTTATGTAGAAGTCGATCACTGAATGATTACTGGATTGAACTTGACAAAAATTGTTCAAAAAGATACTCAATCATCTTAGATTATGTATAACGAGTTACAAGAGTTTTCGTATGTTTGAAAATTGAAAAAAAAACATGTATAATGCTTTTTCGCTGGTTGATCACCGTCGGGAGCGATCCAAAATCTCCCTCGTTTTCTTACTATCCCTTCAGGTTGGAGTTGACACGGTCATTCAACCATATATTTTAGTGAAGGAACAGTGAGTACCATTTCTTTCAAGTTTTAAACGTGTTGGGGAACCTTGCATTCCAAGACTGTCATTCGTCTAATTAAGGACTAGTCTTGCAGATCTGACGAGAAACGGTTTAACCTAAAGGATTTTATCCCAACTTTTTAGCCAACCCGTATTTGCAATCGAAATGGCTAACATCGGACACCTAATGATGCCTTTTAGGTAAGGATTATTATCACCGCCGGTGATGGGAAGGATCTTAAAAAACATTCTAAATGTCTCAGAATTCCCTCCACTAGTGATGAGGCCTTTGCCGTTTTTATATTTCAACATGCAGCGTCAAAAGGCAGCACTGTTGCTCCTTGCTGAAACGAATCAAACGTTGTGAAAAGACCCTGCATCAAAACAACAAAGCTTTCCTGAAGCTACGAACAGGTATATATTAATAGGTAGATAGATATAAACCAACATATAAACAAACATAGAGAATAATATGGGCACACATACACACACACAGAGACACACACACATGCACACATATATATTATCATGATTTGCCGAAAGAATGTATGTCTGTACTCGCCTACCACAAAAACTACTTGATATAAATCCATAACGTTCTCTTCGGGAATGGATTTGAAAGTTTTTTTAACGAATCAATTTTTTGAAACCTTCTACGAATATGTTATGGGGTTTCTAATCAAGTTGGGAGTATTTGAATAATTATTCATCGATATTAAAAATACTTTCTGATGACATGATAGACGCATAAGTTTTAATCCCTCTTCCCAATTCTTTCCTCGAAAATGAATAAGTCAATGTTGATCAAATAAAGGAAACATTTATTTTTCACTTTTAAGGGTCGAATTCATGGGGAAAATTTATTGCATTTTTCTTTTCAAAGGTCTTCCTCAATTTACTCTCTTTTTTTCAAATTTTTTTCTTTTAAACTTGTCAAAGAGGACGATTTTTATTTTTTCACTTTTTGATTTTTCTATTTTTAGAGATGGAAATCGAAGGGTATCTTTTCAGTTCTTAAGTGTCAAAATTCTGGGAAATTTCTTTCCTGTTTACTTCCAGGGTCATAATCAGGGTGGGATTATTTTTTTTACTTCCATGGGAAAAAATGAAAGAAAGATTATTTTCACTTTTAAGGGTCGAATTTGAATAGTTTTTTTTTACTTTTACGTGTCAAAATTCAAAGGATTTTTTGCCTCATTTTAGGGGTGCAGAATCGAGGGGATTTTTCAACCTCCAGGTCCAGATTTGAAGAAAGAATGTTTTCAAACTTTAATGGTCGAAACTTGATCAATTTTTTTTTCTTTCACTGGTCAAGAGCGGAAGGAATATTTTTTACACTATTAGGGTTCACATCATGGGATGAATCCTTCTCATTTTCAAGGAGTCAAAGCAAGAGGGATTTTCCTTACATGTTGGTGTCAAGATTGGATGGGGTTCGCTTTAGTGTTCAAAATCGGGGACAACTTTTTATTGGGGGGCCAGAGCTGAAAATCAAGGGGAATGTTTCTTTGAGAAGATAATTTTTTCTCCACTTTTTGTGGTCGGAATCCAAAGTTTTCCTTTTCACTTATTGGGGTGTAAATTGGGGCTATTTTTGTTTTGTTTTTTTGTTTTTTTTTCAATTTTAGATATCAAGATTGAGGTAGCAGATTTTTTTGACGACCGAGAGGGAACGTGCATTTTCGAGGGTAATTTATTTCAATCGTACGGATTTGAAATGAAGATAAAACTCGCCCTATTTCTTACCACTAATCTCGTGTCTTCTCAACATTAACTGTCAAACATCGTTTTCCCAGTATTCGCCAAATTCTTGAACATTGATCACCTTCTTAAACAATTTCTCACTTTTAATTTAAATTATTCCCCCTCTTCTTAACACATGACCCCCATTTCTAATATCATACCTCTCCATTTCTCAACATTACAATCCTCATTTCTTTACATCAGCCCCTCTTTTGGGGATCAGCCCTACTTTTTTATTTCGATTAATGCCTATCCATGAGTTAGCCCCGTACGAGCCCTTTGATATGAACCCTCTCTATACATTAACCCTTCTTCTACATAATTGAAACATCTTTTTTTTTTACTTAGCACGCCACATTTCCAACATTAGCCCCCTTTTTTTCGAATGGTGTGAAGAGTGGGATAAAATCAATAATAAAAAAACAAATTAGATTCAACGCAATCTGATTTCCATTTATACATCTTTCTATTTATCTTTGGGCAGCAATTTACTCCAGCCCTGAGGTCGGATATTCAGTTTACTCTATCTAGTAGAAAGTAACACTGACCAAAACGCTTCTATATGGTAATGTATGATAGAAAGGCAATCTTTTGATTTCAACCGGGAACAAATGCAGCAGAAACCAGTCATGTTAGGAGAAAAAAATTAGACATAGATAAAAACATCAAATACCGCCTTTCATGTGGATACCGGAAGCTGAATCAAACAGAATCCAAAACGAGGCACAGCTGGAGAGGAACAATTACGCACTTAAGATCCCTGGAAGAATTTGGATCCAATTATGCTATCAACAGGTGCTTGTGACGGATAAAAATGAAATATAATAATACAAAATACCTGTAATAATAAATAATCATAATGACAAAGGCTTTATCTGACAATTTCAATATGGTAAGACGACTTTTGTAATTGGATTGTAAAGCAAAAGATCTAGTCAGCTTCTGGAATCAATAGCATGACAGAATTACTCTTGATTGGTTCCAGGCCTGTTTAGCAGGATTCCTACAAATTACGATAAGATAGAAGAAACTGGTGAAATATAATGATGAAAACGCTTGATCTAAAAAGCAACGATAATTTTTTTTTAAATGCTTTGATAGTTAAAGTTGGGTAATTGCCTACAGGAATTGGTTCATCATCAATCTTTAAATGTCTATTGTTGGACATAAGCCTTCCATACGATTCGCCATAGTTCTCCATCGTGGGCGTTGCAGAGCCAATACTCCCTGAATTTTTCTAATTCATTCCGTATTCTACCGGCCTCAGTTACGCCGGTGATCTCTAGGGAACCATGTTGTGAGTTGTAATGTTCATTGGCTGCCTGTCATTCATGCAACATGACAAGTCCTTTGCCATTTGAGTTTTCTAATGCATTCAACGATGTTTCAGACTCCTGTTTCCTTTCGGATATATTGAGCTATTTTGTGATCTCTTCATGTGAGGATGAGCATGGTAGTTACACGTTTACGTTGCATGTTCCTCAGTTTGCTGGTCAGTGTCTTGATTAGGTTCCATGTTTCAGTTCCATAGATGACTATTAAGAGGATGCATTAGTTGTATACCCTTCTTTTTAATATTCATTTGGATCTTTTTCTTTTGCTTTTTTTAAGAGTGAGCTTGCTCTACTGAAGGCTTTGATTTTATCTCATTCCCTCCCGTTGGTCACTTCTCAGGTTTGTTATTCATATTTCGTTGTCCAGGGAAGAGAAGCCAAGCACTCTTCCTCGCCTTTGGGGATTAGTTTCTTTCAAATAAACATGATGCTTGACAGTTTTTTTCACGTTTTGATTATTTTTTCATTTGTTTGTTTTATTCTATTTATACAGTTAGGAATGTGAAGCTGTAAATATTGAATAATAAGACTAATTTGTTGGATATCTTGAAATTTGTCAGACTTTTTTGTGAGAACTGTAAAGATTTTTTTTAAAATTACTCCGTTGAGAGTATTGATAATTTGAATTTATAAGTTTGTCTCAAAGTAAATTTCTGATTGAACATCATAAATATAGTTTGATATAAATTGATGTACACGTCAGAAATTTCAAAAAATACCTTTTAAATGTTTTAATACATACCAATTTATTCAATATACATATATCTTCTTGGGATAAACCAACATTGCTATTAGATATCTATACAATACACACACACACACACACACACGCATACACACACACACACGTGCGTGCGCACGCACACACACACATACACACATGCGCACACACACACACACACACACACACACACACACACCTTCATTTCGTCCCAGTACCTTATTTTGCTTGTCCAATAGCAATGAATAACCGACAAATCCAACTCAGCAAAAATGAACACACGAAAAAATGTGAACTCAAAGAACTATTCAGAATTGAACCAATGAATTTACTTCGGTATGAAACACATTTCTAATCATTAAGTCTGTGCGTAACAATGAAAAGTTTAAGATGATTGTACGAATGGGATTGATCCCAGACTCATGATCCGCGCTACTTAGGGAATCATTTTAGCAGATAGACGAACAGAAAGACAAATAGATGAAAGGAGAGATAAACAGATTGATATTGACTTGTATACATCTTTCTACCTAGTCCTGTTGCCTTATTCTGCGAATTCAGATTGCTTAAGCAAGATCTTCCTTATTATTTCAGATTTTTTACTGGTCATGCCACTTTTATCGTGAAAGGTCTCCTTGGAAAACCATCGTCATTCTTTCAAGAAGCCAGATCAATTTTAAAGCACGAATTACTCCTTTTCTATTTAGAGATATAATTTCAGATCTTCTGCCGCTTTTTTAAACTTCCCCCAAATTTGTACACCAGCTAGTATGTATAATATATATAGGTGTGTGGGGGGGGAGATGAGAGAGAGAGAGAGAGAGAGAAAGAAAAGGAGACAGAAATGGATTGGCAGGCATTTAATGGCTGCTAATCGGCTGATCCCTGCGCTGGTTTTCCGTCTCACTACCTTCCTACCAGGAAATCTGAGTTGATTTGAAATGTCTGGCTTAGATTTTGTGCCAAGCGAAAAAAGACAGAAAAAAATTGAGACGATTTTATCGTTTTTTCTGCAACATTTTGATTCTGATCGAATTAGAAAATAATAGGCGGTAAAGAACAACTAACTAAAAAAGGAACAATGCAAAATAGAAAGATGGCTTTAAACTAAAAGCACCAATGAAATTTGACTTTATTGAATCTGTGCACAAGACAGATAATTTCAGGATGGACAAAAGTCATGGCATTGAACCCCAACTCATAAATTGAAACATAATCCGAACAAATCTTCAACAAGTTCACCTTTGATGATCGGTATCTGTCTTTCAGCCGTCACCTTACAAATAGACAACACTTACAAATGAGATTTCCGGGGGGCAAGCAATCAAATGAGTGAAAACATTGATAGTCGGACCTACGAAAAGGTCCACTAAGCCCCGGTCTTTTACTTTTGTTTCCGCACACAGACTAACACAAAAACGAATACAAAAATACACACACACACACACACACACACACACACATATATATATATATATATATATATATATATATATATATATATATCTATATATATACATATGCCGGATACCCGTCCCACTGATGGGTTATTTGGCTACTGTATATGGTGTGTGTGTCTGCTAAATACATACGTGAGAGGGGTCTCAAACGTGTATATATAATGGAGATAAATGATTCAGTTCACAAAGACACGTTCATGTGTAAACACTGTTTTGGCTCATTCAGGTGAATGATACAATTACCTTTGGGTTCTTATTCAGGACGTTACTGAGGGAGTTTATATCATCAGGTCAAGAGCTTTTGTCTCATTCTATTCATATATCTCCTCTCTTTTCTTTTATTTGTTTAGCTTCGGATCATTACTGGTTTTGTTTTATATAAAGGATATGAATTACAGCTTGGTAGTTAAAAATTAGTAGGGGATGCTATGAAATAATACTGTCATAATTTTTGGTAAACCATCAGCTTGTTGTGGTTCAAAAAAATAGGTCTATTTAGTAGGCATGCCAAATTTGATTAGGCTGTACCTATGTTTTGGTACTTTTTATAGTTAGACACACGAACAGACGAAGGCACAAACAAACCCCTCTCATGCATATTATGAGTATACCCACACACACAACATATATATATATATATATATATATATATATATATATATATATATATATATATATATATATATATATATATATATATATATATAATGGTCCAAAACGAGCCCGACCAAACACAGAGAGAAAAAAAGGACCAAAAAATTAGGATGACCATCATTTTCGGTCTTATTTTATATTTTTAGCTTCTTCTTTCATTGTAAACAATACTTTCCAGTGTGGTTTCATCTTGTATCTAGGTCCGTATGTTTATAAATTCGACAAGATTATATGCCAAATAAAACTGGGAGGGCTTGCCAACGATCGATTATAGCGATTGGCACGGATTTAATATATATATATATATATATATATATATATATATATATATATACGTTTTGTGTAATCCTCACACTGGTTTCCTGTCTCATTATATTCCCTCCAAAAATCCAGGAGATTAAAAATGTCTGATGCAAAGATGTTATGCCTAACAAGAAAACGGAGGAAAACCGAGTCGATCTTATCTTGATTTCTGCAACATTTTGATCGAAATCTTAACCAAAAAGCACTAAAACAAACCAAAAAAAAAAGCAAAATAAAAACGTGACTCAAAACCAGAAGTACCGATATAATCTGACATCATTAAATCTGCGCAGAAGAGAGATTAGTTTAGGATAAGCAGAAGTCATGAGATTGAGCGCTGATTAATAAGTCGAGCGAGAAGTACACAAATGTTTTTGCTGAATTTTAAACAGTCAGATGAGATAGATGAAAATATAGATGGATAAAAGGGTAACCAGGTAATTAATGGATGCTTTTTTATTCATTCAAGAGACCCTGTCTCGGGGCTGAATATCTCAGTAAAATATCGAAATAAAGAGATATCAGATCGAAATCTCATTTATAACAGATATTTCTCCTCGCTGATATATATACATTCGGAGAAGAAGATTGAAATATTCACGGGTAAATCCGGGGATATACAGCTATGAAAACTGTTCAGGTACAATCTAACGATTTTAAATATCTTGCAAACCTGTTGTGCGATCGTGATATGATTTGAAATCGATCAGAGAGGACCCCTTACTACATGGCTGAACAGTGTTTGAAGCAGAATTAATTCTAGGAGTTACAATGCCGATCTTCTGGACGGGTACTTTTTTATCAATCGTTCAGAATTCTCCCGCCAAGGGATTAAAAGATGGGAAAATGAAAGTAAGGCCCTGCCTATAGAATTCATCGTCACTCCGTTTTGTCTTTGAATTTAATGCTCACGTTTTTTCGTTTGGTACAAACATACACACACATACAGGTATATATATATATATATATATATATATATATATATATATATATATATATATATATATATATATGCGTGTGTGTGTGTGTATATATATATGTAAATATATATATGTATATATATATGCATATACACTTATATAGATTAGTGTGTGTGAATGCATATATATATATATATATATATATATATATATATGCAAATACATAGGCATATACACATACCTACCCCAGGAAAACATACGTCGTGGGATATCCACCCTGTCTGTGTAACTACACCCAGCCATTCACCATTGTGATTTTTTTTACTGACAGTCTTGTGAATATCCAGTCTAACTTATGTAGAATATTTGAATAAATTGCTTCGAAGACAAATATTGATTGATCAGTTACAAATAAATTAATTTTCATTTTCTCGAAAAAAACACAAATGTTTTTGCATGTGAATGTTTCAGACTTCATGTTGATGTGTGTGGATTTCTGGATACATCTTCTCTCTTCCTCTTTACCTCCTTTTCTCTCTTTCTATCCATCCATCCATCTATATATCTATATCTCTCTATATTTATACTTATATGGCAATATACACATGTAAATATCAGTATATTTTATATATACTATTATACTATATAACAATATATATTTTTATATATATATATATATGTATATATATATATATATATATATATATATATATATATACATATTTATATATATGTATGTATATATATATACATATATAAGTAAGTACTTATGAATATATACATGTATATCAATGTGTCTGTCTTTCTCTCTCTCTCTCTCTCTATATATATATATATATATATATATATATGAATATCGTTATACAGATACATACTATAAATAGAGAAAATTTGAGACGGAGAGAGAGAAAGAGATAGACTACAAATCGGAGATGCAATATCATGAGATAAGTTACAATGCAATATTCAATGTGTGATAGGTTCATTTCATAAAGTGCCTTCAGCATTTAACGTTAGGTCAGGAAGAGCTGGAGACGTGACGAAATGAGGGATTCACTAGATAAACGCATTTATGTTTATGCCCTATTAGGGTTTCTTCAGGCGAATCGCGTCTTTTGAGGAATTTCCGATTTTTTGTGTTGAAAAATTTCGTTTTTTTTCAATTTATAAGTATTTTTCTGTTTTCTTCTCGTTGGTCACTGCTTGGTATGCTGTACATAGTTCACCATCTGGTATCTATAAATTAGCAGGGGATACTGAAGACACTTCCTTTATCATTGAGTGGTTAAAACATCAGCTCTTTGTGTTGGGTTTTCGGTCTGTAAGTATTTTATCCTTCATAATCAATCGAAAAATGTTAGAGTAAAAATGATAAAAGAAATACAAATTGCATAATGAATCCAGCCTGGTTCTTTGTATGACTGGTGCAACTTCCGCAGCCGAGGCAATGAGTACAATGTTCATGAAAGACGAGCTCTCAAAGCGTTGGATGTGTATTCAATTATGGTGGAAATCCACTTCTTTATTTCGAATCTGCACTGTTAATTCTGGCGTCGAAATTGGAATCTACTTAGCGTTGTGATAAACGTATCAATATGACGGAATAAAACCAGCAACAAAATAGTTGAAACCTTTTGTTGATAGAGCAGCAATTGTATGATGAAGTAAAGCCATCTATAGGAAAAAATAGAGAACTACTAATAGAATGATAATTGTGGAAATTTCAATTTAATTTTAATTTAGGAAAAAAGTCTCATTCCCTCTTGACCTTTCGAAAGGGATGTTGTTTTTTTTGTTCACTTCTGTCATCTCCGAGGGGAGAATGCCCCTTCCACTTTTGCCACTATAAAAGAGAACGATCTACTGTTACTTTCGGCACTTGACACGATGAGAAATTTTTTATTTGCGCTTAATCGCTAAGAGAGTCCTTTCATCAGCTACGGACAGCACCCCCCCTCCCTTCATTTCAACTTGGAGGAGGAAGTGTCTGGTCCTTTTGTCTTTTTACAGAAAGGAAAAAAAAAAGTCTACATCTACTTTTGCTCTCTCAAAAGGTATTTTCTCTTTCAATCTAATCCTTTGAAGAATTATACATAAATTTATCAATCGAGAAAACATGTGTAAGGGTAGGAAGCAGATTCCACTTTGGCATTATAGTTACAGTAGGATTGCAATTCCCCTCAAGAACTATTTCGAATATCTCTTCTGGATTGTTTTCTTCTGTTATCAAATGTTTGGCAGGTCCACTGAGTGAGCATGCCAAGTTTCATTAGGCTGCACATATGCTTAGGTAATCTTATTGAAAAAATACGAACAAACACACACTTCCAGTATATGTTTAATACATACACACGCACTCATGTGTATATATATATATATATATATATATATATATATATGTATATATATATATATATATATATATGTATATATATATATATATATATATGTCGTATGAACTATAGACAGTGAGACAGACTCGGGAGTAAATAGTATGGAAGTTTGGTTTATTTATCTGTAAATGTTTATGATAATGGTCTAGTCATATTCTGAGAAGTATTCTCGTCCTAGTAGAGTGTGCTGGTGTTGAGTGTGTGTGTACTTTTAGTTGTTATAGGTTTGGCGTGAAACTTCATCCCACCATCAGGGGCTTTGCTTTGTGAGCAAAAAATGGTATCTTGGCAGCTGTGGGTATCCTGTAGTGTGAGAGAAAGTCCAGCCAGTGATGAAGTCTATGGTATACAACAGAAGTTGGACTTGGATATCTCAAAAAGTCAGGGTGCGAGGGAAATGATATGGTATCAGATTGTGTGAGTATGTTAGAGATAGTGTGAACAGACGGGTGATGAGTTAAAAGAACTCTATTGGCTCTAACCTTCATCATCATAATCATCATCAGGTATTCAACGTCCGTCATTGGACATAGACCTACCCAAGGATTCGCCACACTCCTCTATCATGGGTGTCACAAAGCAAGTACTTTCTGAATTTGTCTAGCTCGTCTCTTCATCTAATATTTTGCCGTCCTCGGTTGCGCATGTGATCTTGGAGGATCCACGTCATGAGCTGTGACGTCCACCGGTTGTCTGCCATTCTTGCAAAATGACCAGCCGACTGCCATTTGAGAAATTTTAATTGATTCTTTGATGTCCCTTACTGGATGTACTGTGCTGTCTTATGGTCTCTGCATGTGAGGCCAAGCATAATTCTTTCATGTGCACGTTGCATGGTTCTCAATCAAGCGGATCTGTCTCTTGGTTAGGTTCCTTATTTCAGCTCAATAAGTAACTATTGGGAGGAAGTATTGGTTATACATCCTCCCTTTTAGGATTAATGGGATCATTTTATTTTTCAAGGTTAAGCTGGCGCTGATAAAAGGTTGTTATCCTAGTGTGATTCTTCGCATGATTTCTTTTTTTGAGGGTTTCATGGAGATTCATCGTCCTAGCTGTAGTGATATACTTTATCCAGTTCCGTGTTCTAAATTTTGATGTTTGTGTTTCTATCTCTTCATTTTTTTCATCTATCATTAGTTGGATGTTGTGAACCTCCAACTAAAAATAACCTCACATCCACATCTACCCCTGACGTCAGATACATCTGATATCATCATCATCATCAATCTTTTAGCGTCCGTCGTTGGACATACACCTTCCCCAGGATTTGCCACACTTCTCTATCATGGGCGTCACGGAGCCAGTACTTCCTGAACTTGTCTAGTTCATCTCTCCATCTAATATTTTGCCGGCCTCGGTTGCGCATATGGTCTCGGGGAATCCATGTTGTGAGTCGTGATGTCCATCGATTGTCAGCCATTCTTGCAACATGGCCAGCCCACCGCCATTTGAGATTTTTTATGGATTCTATGATGTCTCTAACTCTTGTCTTTTCCCGGATGTGTTGTGCTGTTTTGTGGTCTCTCCATGTGAGGCCCAGCATTATTCTTTCATGTGCACGTTGCATGGTTCTCAGCTTACGGGTCTGTTTCTTGGTTAGGTTCCATGTTTCAGCTCCAAAAGTGACTTTTGGGAGGATGCATTGGTTATACACCCTTCTCTTTAGGATTAATGGGATCTTATTATTTTTGAAGGTTGAGCTGCCTAGTGTGATTCTTCGCTTGATTTCTTCTTCTTTTGAGGGTCTCATGGAGATTCGTTGTCCTAGGTAGATGTAGTGGTCTACTTTCTCGACTTCTGTGTCCTCGATTTCGATCTTAGTGTTCTTATCTCCAATGTGGTTGTTGCACATGATCTTCGTCTTGCTGAAGTTCATGTGTAGGCCGACTTTCTTGCTCTCCTCATTTAGTTCATCTATCATTCGTTGGAGGTCGTGTAGGTTCTCTGCGAAAAGGGCTATGTCGTCTGCGAATCTGAGGTTGCTCAGATACTCGCCGTCTATTTTAATTCCTTTACTCTCCTAGTCTAGCCTTCTGAAGATCATCTCGAGGCAGGCTGTGAAGAGTTTAGGTGAGCTGGTATCACCTTGTCTTACTCCTTTCTGGAGCTGGAAGGGGTCGGAGTCTTTATGTAGCCTGATAAATGAGCTGCCGTGATTGTATATATGTTTTAACACTTCAACATATACTGGATCTACACCTTGCCGACTGATGGCCTCCATGACCTTAGGGACTTCTACTGAGTCGAACGCCTTTTTGAAGTCGATAAATGCTACGGCAAGTGGTAGTCTATACTCTGCTGCTTTTTCTTTCAGTTGATTTATCGAGTGCAGGTGGTCCATGGTCGAGTAGCTTTTTAAAGTCAGTCAGACCCACAGCAACTCCACCTTAGCCGGTCAAATCACTTGTTCAAATTTTAGCCATCATATTTTTGATGACTTGTGAGTTTGAAACCAACCTATACCCATGGTTTTAACCTTGAAGGTCATCAAAAATATGTTTTCAAGGATTTGAACAAGTGATATGACGGGCTAGGATGAAGTTTGCAATGGGTCTAGGTGACTTTGAAGCTCCAAGCCTTATAAGTATCTGATGGTAAGGGGTAGATGTGGATGTAACGTTATTGTTAGTAGGAAGTTTATAAATCAGAGGTCAGTATTTTATATATATATATATATGTGTATATATATATATATATATATATGTATATATATATATATATATGTGTGTGTGTGTGTGTGTGTGTGTGTGTGTGTGTGAATGTGTGTATGTGTATTGTTCAAAACGTGTGTGACCAAACATAGGAAAAAACAAATGGAAAAACAAGACTAATCATTAATTTTTAATCTTATCCAATATTTTATGTGCTCTTCTCATCGTAAACAATACTTTCCTATGTGGTTTCATTTTGTATCTAGGTCCATATGTTTATATCGTTCCATCTTTGACAAGATGATATGCCAAATAAAATCGGGAGTGCTTGCCAACAATCGATTATAGCGATTGGCACGGATTTAATATATATATATATATATATATATACTTATGGTGTAATCCCTGCGTTAGTTTCCTGTCTCACTATATTCTTGCAAAAATCCCATTAGATTAAAGATGTCTGACGCCGAGATTTTCCGCCGAGTGAAAAAACAGAAAAAATGGAGTCGATCTTATCGTCATTTCTGCGACATTTGATCGAAATCTTGAAAACCAAAAACATTGAAACAAACAACCCTACAACAACAAAAAAAAATTTGTAAATTAAAAATGTGACTCACTACTAAAAGTACCGATATAATCTGACATCATTAAATCAGTGCATAAGAGAGATTAGTTTAGGATAAGCGAAAATCATGAGTTTGAACCAAGACTCATAAATTTGGTGAAATAGATAATTGATTTTTGCTGAGAGACGGACATATATATATATATATATATATATATATATATATATATATATATATATATATATATATATATATGTGTGTGTGTGTATATATATATATATATATATATATATATATATATATATATATATATATATATATATATATATATATATATATATCCTTTCAGCGACAAGACTAATCAGGGAATCGTTTATATTACTTACAGATCGATGCTTGTCAGATGAGTGGCACAGACAAATGTTTTTGCTGATAGATGAACAAAAAAATAGATGCATAGATATATAGAGATTGAGAGATGGACGAAGTCTATCCGAAAAGTTTCCAAACATTTTGTATATCTAGATGACACTTTGATATTACTTGGCCACCAATGGAATAGGACCTTGCTGCTCATGCAAAGACTATGTTGAGAACCAGGTCGTGTGTTGTAATTCTAGATGTTGATTTGTTAGACATGCAACTGGTACACAATCGTTATGTTTCCTCTCCATGGGTGGTTTAAAGATTTGAAAAAATTTGAATGAATTCCCGATCGTAGAATTCTACGTCACTTTGTTCAGTCTATTGATCTCAAAGTTCAGGCTTTCCCTCACGCACACACACACACATGCACACACACATATACAACCATACACATATATTCATGGAGCATTAAGTATATTCATATACATACACATATACACATACGTATTGATACGCATACAAATGCAAATAGACACATAGACTGACACACCTGGACGGAGATATTGTACACTACATGTTTGCAGTTACCACTCCCCAATCAGCTTTATGTTCGACTCAAAGTCATCGTAAAATCATTCGGAAATAGGTCGTTGTCCGTCAGACGAAATTTCCTTCATGGACGATTCACATGATTACAATCCGATGTCGTTCGTTGGATTCTTCCTCATCTTGAAAACTGCATGGAAAGGACTTGATTCAATCAAGCAGTCTCCGAATAAGTATTAGGGCCATTCAATTCAAATACCTCTCTTTGTTGGACCTTCCAATTTCTCCAGCTGTCCAGGGGAGCAATGGAAATACAGCATGTCTGGTTGTTTTCTTGATGCCCATATTTTAGTCAAAAGAAACAAAAAACAAATTTCCATGAATCATTACGTAGAATATCAAAGTGCAATTTCTTACTTTCATTATTGGCAACGTTCGACGTATACGTACTGTGGTTGGTTATTTCATCAATCAGCAAGTGAAAGGTTTATATGAAATGTTATTTTTTCTAATTGGTGACGATTTTCAGTTGGGAAAGTCTTCTATCTTTCCTATGAGTTATATAATAGTAACGAATAAAATCTTTGGAGAACGTATTTCTATTCCCATATAAAGCATTAAACAGTTCAATCGAGAATATTTAACAGGAAAATTTTGTAAAATAAAGAGACACTCCAAAATTGATTAAAAGGAAATCTGTTAATTTAATGATTTATGAACATAATTAACAAAAGACCGTGAAATACAAATATATTTCTTTTTAGTACGTGATGATTTCCGGTTGAAAAAAATTCTCTATCATTCTTATAAGTTATCTAAAAATTTATCAATTAAGCCTATTTGCATTGCACTTCTTTTTCTACAATTTTGTCAATACCAATTACAAATCATTTCCTGGGAAACGTCTCTCTCTTCCCAAACAAGAGATTGAACTGTTCCGTCGGGAATATTTGATAACAAAACTTTTTATATAAATGAATAAGGCCTTCAAAAATAGATTCAAGGAAAGTTAGTTAATTTAACGATTCATGAACCTGATTTTGAGAAGATTTAAAATATATAAAACATTTCGCTTGTTACGGCAGAGGTATCGGCCGGATATATTGCAAATTTGAAATGCAAATGTTTTACATCTAAATTTAGATTTTTTCGGTTTCATTCCAGGTGTTAGATATCGATTTTAGCAGTCGGGTAAAAATTTAGATCTACTTAAATGACACTGAAATATTTTAAGATAATTTTGACAAAATGACTGCTGGACAAAATGCCGGTGCATTTTTATGAATACGGTCTTTTTTGTTTAGAGATTCCAAATTTTTGTCTGGCGATTAATTGACACACTTCGGTTGTAAGGATTGTAAGCCTAAATTTCCGGTTTCGACTGACTCTATGTACACCAAACGTGGATCATTGTGGAATTTTTAGGGGTGATTGAGGGATATGATTGAGTAATGGTGCAATGTTTAAGGTAAGTGTGGGTAGGATTTGGTGAGGTAAAGACTTGATTTTCAAAATTTTCATATCTAACTCTAATTACAATTGGAAAAAAAATTCGTCTGTTGGGTCCAAATAGTGTGATGCTTGTAATCATAGTTAACCGGAGTGACTATTCCATAGCTCATCAAAATTTTAGCTTGTCAAACCAAGGATTACCAAAATATGTTGGATTCAGTTGAATTAAGTTGACTTAATAAAAATATGTTAATTTATTCTTAATACTTATATATTTTTACCATCGGGAATATTTTCACCTTTTTAGCTTTTGAAGGTTTTGAAGAGTGGAGGATGACATTTGTTATATACATTTAAAAACCTGAACTCAATAACTGATGTCTAAAAATGCAACTAAAACATCTAAATTTACTCGTGAAATACGTTTTGAATTTGAAATATATCTAGCAGACACCTCTGTCGTAACGCACATAATATTCCATATATCTTTTTTTTTTTTCAAAGTCCAGTCGAATTAACTCTAAATTGATTACTTCGTTTTGATCTATTTGCGGGGGGCCAACTTCATTTTTTCGAAAGGTTTCTCATTAAACGTTCCTGTGAGAAGAGTTTAATTTTTCTATCCGTTTAGGACAGAGATCCATCCACTGAAGAAGTTATTTATTGCCACAACGCAAATGTAAAAGTTTTATATACGCAATAGATTGATTATCATACGCTTATACAACTGATAGGAATGATGAAATAATTTCTTCGACAGGGAATCGTCACATGTAGAAAAACGAAATTGCATCCGAGGTAGTATATTTTCTCTCTCTCTCTCTCTCTCTCTCTCTCTCTCTCTCTCTCTCTCTCTCTCTCTCTCTCTTTCTCTCTCTCCCCTGCCACGATGTTTGAAGTTTCAACTGCTGTGTGCAGCCCAAGAACTAAGTATCTCGAAACCAACATCTCTTTATGGTGTTTGATTCTTGATTCGGTGTAAATGTCTATTGCAACTACAAAGTGCATGAGCTGAGAACGGTACACCTTGAGTTTTGCCAACCTTAAACGTAAATGAAAAGAAAATGTTTTAAAACACTTCGATTTTCTACCTCATAAAGATTGAAAAAAAAGTTTTTAGTTTCTTTTGACTGGAACCTGTTTTGTTTTGTTTTTTTCTTTCCTGAAAAGCAAAGGAAAATATGCAAATTCTTTTTTTCCAAAATAAGCCTTATGATGTCTTTAATCATTTGCAAAGATTTGCTTTATAAGATTTGTTTTTTTTTTTGTACCCTGTTTCCCATGTTTTTTTTATCTAAGAAGGCAAAAAAAACTTCTCGATAAATTCACTTTTTTTTTCTTTTTTTTCCAACCTCTCAATGGTACACTAAGTATTCACCGAATCGGCAATAGGTGAAGATCAATTTCCACTGAATATCACTTCCTCGAAAAGTTTGTCAAGAAATCAGCAGCATGGTGAAAGTAACGTCAACTGCCAGTGTATCGTTGATAAGAGTGAGAGAGAGCAACTAAATAGATCAATTATCCTATCAAAGTATACAAGTGATTATTCTTTCTACTTATTGTCAACACTCCATATATACTCTTCGGAAAGCCATACATGTATATATATATATGTATATATATAATACCATTAATATCCTCACACCCACATCTAAGACACATTCAATAATGGAAGCTTCAAAGTTACCCAGACCCATAGAAAAATTTCACTTTAGCCAGTTATAACCCCTGTCCAAATCATAGCCAAAACATTTTCAATAACCCTCAAGGTTGATACCTATGTAGCTCCTTGACCTCACCATCTACACTACCCCAAACATACCAAAAAATCTTACTCCCCATCACTCCCCCTTACCTTGACACTGCCCTCCCTATGACCAACTGCTGCTGCTTTACCAAAGACCTTATACCAACTGGACATTCTCCCACTCAGCAGGAGGCCTCCAGCAGCCCTGACAACACAATTTACCCACAATGCATAGCTCCTGGCAGTGGACTCTGGTTCCACATGGTACATTTTAATCCACACTCACACAGCACACAGCACTGATGATGGGAAGAATCCTGAAACATGTATGGACAATTTACTTATAAGGATTAATAAACCTTACCTCCAAACACCTCACTACCGAGTCTGTCTCACTCTTTACAGTACACATTATATATATATATATATATATATATATATATATATATATATATATATATATATATAGTTATTGTGTCACCTGTTACCGCATTTAAAAAATGCTCATCCCTGGATAAGGAAGCATTATTGCTTAATTATTGTGTCAGCGTGGCTATAGACTATCCATTATCCCATTCACTACTACGAGGTAGGATCGAAACCTTCGCACCGGACCCCCCAGAAGCTGGCATCTGCACTGCCTCACGCAGAAGTGGATGGTCAACAAGGTTGGATTTTGGCCATATACCTACTAACGCATATATTGCCCATCTACTAGAGTGCTCTATTCCTAAGTTGGGAGACCATCGCTTAAGCTCATAATGAACAAGTTACCTCACTTAAAGAGTGCTCAACCCTGAATAAGGGAGCGTTAATTATTGCGTCATCCACTGACAGCTATTTCGTTGTTTTGAAACTCTTCAATGTGGCTCTTTGCTGCAAGTAAAATACACTGAAAGACATCTAAACCTTGAAATCACTTTCAGTCCTATAAAGTGGAGGCTAGGGTTGGACTCTTCTTTTAATTGAACTCTTTGAAAAGAGGATCAATATGCAAGACAAGCTTGAAAACCATTTTACTACCACTGGCAAACATGATATCATAATCTAATCAGCCCACTTTAGTCCTAAACACGATCAACAAGGTTACAACAGCATGAGCACACACAATCTCATATATTGATCATAGCTTAGTCTGATACAGGATCATTACGGTTACACAAAGGCAGGAGCTCTCACTCGCTCATCTCTCAAGCTCAGCTTAGCCCAGCCCAGGATCAACACAGTAACACACTCTGTCATTTATTAAGCTTAGCTTATTTCGTCTCAGGACGAAAATGATTACACAACGATGAGAGCACACACCCTCTCATTCATTAAGCTCATCTTAGTCTGACACATGATTGCAAAACTTGGACTCACGGGAGGATCACAACATAAGCCGAAACTAGCTTGCTAATAATCACCCGCTGAAATAATCAGGTATATCTTATCGCATAAAGTCGTATTATTATTTTGACTACTTTTTACTGTCATCTTCGTTTTCAGTCGTTTCCAACAAAACCGTCACTCTCCAATGGGAAGCAAACATCACTAACCGGAAATTAAGAATAAGTAAAGTTATGGCTCGAGTGAATATTGTGATGAATGCTACCTGGATTGAGATAATTAGTAGTCAAAGATTAATAAAATCGTTTAAAATATTCCATCTGATAATTAGAATGGAAATAATGGGATAACATAATTAGTGAGTGTCCTTGATTTGACTTTCGGAGATAAATAATTGATATCCTGCATTCACTGTTTGTTATTATTGACACACACCATGTGAGAAAATTCTCAAGTCATTATCATTGATTAGGATTTTACTTTATTTCCTTTGTTAAATAAATATTGATTGGTGAAAATATTATTAAAATCTGTTGATTATGTTATTTGAACACTAGCTGAAGTACCAACGCCTTTGGGTTTTAAACTGAAGAACTTTATCAAGCCGATCTTGAGTATTTTTTTGCAATTACATAAAGAGCAATTGCAATGTCAAAACAGGAGGACTTCTTAACGGATACTCTTTATAGTTCTATCGCTTTTTGAGCTACTCCAAGACTTTGTGCTTAGTCGGAGGTAAAAGCTAAGATGTGTCGGCCAGGGAATACGTAAGTTGGACAATGGGTGAATAATACAAATACTAGGTTTGCAATGAAAAAAAAAACATAGAAATGGGAGAAAGAAAGGCTGCCAAATATGTGAAATCAACTGAGGTTAAGGAGCAGCAAAAAGACCTGGCAAAATTTGGAAAACACATTTGGAAAAGCAAATTGTTCACATCGCGGGACCAATCAGAAAGAGTTGGGGGTCTTTTGATTGCAATAAAAGATTACCTTCCCTTGATTGTAATTGTGAATGTTACATTAAGTACATCCCTCAATGCGTCTCACTTCAAAATAATCCATAGTATATTATTCTGTATCTATTTTTAAATGAATGCCGTTTCAAGGTTATTATATTAACTCAGTTGATATTTTCTTCTTAGAAGACGGAAAACCTACCCGATTGGTTTAGATTAAAAAACGATGCTCCAGAAATATCCAGTTTTATGGTAAATATTTCTTATATTGACTGCATTCATTGCATTGTGAACCTTCAATCATTCATGAATGTCATTGTGATATTCAACAGAAAAGGAAAGAAAACGGGAAAAAAGTAACGAAAATTGAAGTTCTTTAACTATTCATGACGAACCTCTAGAAAAAAAGTCTTTTTTCCCCGAAATAAATTCCCTTTGCTGTTTTAGATTGAGGCAAGTATAAGTGATGAAAAGAAATTGTTTCATAAAAAATCGCCAATTTCGATTTTCTAAATCTAAAATCTATATTTCTGGTTATTAAAACAAAAAAAGAAAAAAAACTAGTGTTCACTTTCAAACGAAAGTATTTGGTGCAGGTGAGAACCATTAGAACAAGCCTATTGTTTGCATTGATTGTATTACACGCAATCATTTATGCATTTTACGTACAAAACTCTGCAGAAATATTCGATTTGAAACATTGACCGCTTATTAAAGAATACGAAGAGCAGGACAACGAACGTAAAAACATCAAGAAAATCCTTAATTGAATTCTAGGTGTAGAGCGTGGAAAGTCAATGGTCAGCATGGGAACAGATAGTGTTTCTTTGACTCTATCTCAAAAGGGATTGGGATTAAGTTGAAGCTTCACGTGTTGTTTAGTCATTAACAAAAGAATGTGAAGCTATTTGCGTTCTTGCAGATTGTTTACAACCGTTTGATTTTTTTTCCTTGGTCTGATATTAGGGGAATCTCAAATAACAATCTACTTAGGGGGAAAAAACTGAAAATAGAAGTCTCTCGCAAGATGTAACATTCCACAATTAATCCATAGTAATCCCCAAGGTATGACATAAATATACCAAGAAAGATTGCTTGGCCATTTTATTGAAAACCCTTATTCCTTTAACTTTTATTTCGGAAATATTCAAGTTTTAGAATAGACAGTTGCTTTTGCTCTACAACCAACAATAATGTTGAATATATTCAAGTTGGAATACCTATATTCAATTAACATAATAAGTTGTCAATATTAGAATATATATGCATTTAAGTACGGATCAAATGAGATGCATCATATTTCAAGCAAATAGTAAAATGAATAAACCATGCAAGAACAGAGTAGACTATTAAAAGGCGCACGTTCTGAAAAAAGCTTTGAAGCGAATGAAAAATGGGTTTTAAAATCAACACAAACATGGAGGTTGCTATTCACGATATCAAATGGAAAGCGAATGAAACTATCGTCTGATTTTTGCCTTTACATAACAGAGACAACGATGTATCAATGGAAGAATCTTTTTGATCGCAGACTTCCACCATTGAGCTCTACATTTAGAGTTTCTGTAAGTTTTATTTCACTTTACGTGAAGTTACTCGGAAAGTTCTTGAGATCAGACAGTGAGGAAAGGTCTTCTTGTTTGATCTAACTCTGGCTCGAAATCTCTCATCAAAGTCAGGGAAAATCCCCCGGGGTATGGTGAT
Organism: Thysanoteuthis rhombus; assembly: GCA_963457665.1. Classification (NCBI taxonomy): domain Eukaryota; kingdom Metazoa; phylum Mollusca; class Cephalopoda; order Oegopsida; family Thysanoteuthidae; genus Thysanoteuthis; species Thysanoteuthis major. The sequence goes on along the minus strand of OY735214.1, from coordinate 3,290,510 downwards.
CTCCACATCCGGGTCTGTCATCAGACTTTGAGAAGGAGACATAACAAAGTTGCGATTTAGGAGCTTTGCTTGCATCATCGTACCTCGGTGGACTAAGGCATGCAAACACTTTAAAAAATGGGACCTCATTACACCTCAATTGAAAAAAAGATCAACGTGCAAGCCTTAAAGCTGTTCACTTTCAGGTCACATTGGCGTCTGTGGATCCAGGAAAAAAGAAAAGACCTAAGCAATCTTTTTTGGCAGGGATCCATGATTTGAAGTAAAATTTGTGTATGTGACAATGTTCAAAATAATATGGGAAATGTATGAGATATTTTCTAGTTATTCTTTTGCATCATCCGAAGTAAAGAGTCGGTTTAAAAGGTAATAGTCTGAATCCCATTACCTAAGAAGCTATCGTAACTTAGTAGTGAAACTGGTGGGCGTGAACTAGGCTCACCCCTCGCAAAGGGCACATGAATTCGAATCTCAAAGGAACTGACATTATTTCTTATCTTTGCTGCTTGCTCACTGCCGGAGAGTGACGACCTGAGTTGTGTCGTGACTTTTACAAAATGAATAAAATTTGAGATGATTATAAATGGTGGACAAAATTAATACAAAGTATGATGAAATCTTATTTTCTTAATTACAGAACACAGTATCACTTGATGTAAATTGAGTCTCTGCATTCAGTGCAAGGTTACTGTTGAAATTACCGCTCGGAGATAATGATACGTCTACGTCTTCGATGGAATATCTGTTGTTTTGCTTCCTGTTATGAAATGGTCGAGATTAGAGCTTGTTTTTGTCGTAATTTAATCATGGAAGCTGAACGCTTCACTATTTGTACTTGTTTTTCGTCTTGTGTTATCGCATTCGGTCTGGAATATCCTTTTTGATGAGTTTAAAGAATATGATATTCTTTTTGTTCGGAAAGAAGCCAACAATGAATTACATTCTCTCTGTTTTATGTGAAAGTGAAAGACGAATCCAGTTATTTAATTAACATTTTGATTTTGTAATTAAAAGACAGTGGGTTGATTAGTGTACAGTCGGAATATTTCTGTAAGATTTGGTGGAATGAGAATACGGATGGAAAATGACTGTGAGAGGAAACAATGTTCTGTATAAAGAGTCAGTATAATTAGAAAGTCTGGAGGTAAGATGAGAAGAAAAAGGAGAAGATGAAAGAGAAAAAGAAGAAGAAGAAGAAGAAGAAGAAGAAGAAGAAGAAGAAGAAGAAGAAAAAGAACGAAAAGTAGAACGAAAAGAAGAACAAGAAGAGTAAACAAGAACAAGGGCAAGAAAAACGACAAAGATGTGGAGAACAAGAAGAAAAGGGAGAAGAAGGAGAATGAAAAGGAAAAAAGCAAGAACAAAAACAAGAAAACCGAGAAGAACATGAAGGAAAAAAGAAGATGAAGGAAAAGAAGGAGAAGGATGAGGAGAAAAAAAAGAAGAAGAAGAAGAAAAAGAAGAAGAAGAAGAAGAAGAAGAAGAAGAAGATGTAAAGTATGAACCCGAATGAGAGGGGTGCGTGAACGTCAGAACGGAGGAGAAGGAGAGGAGGAAAAAACAAGTATCGCAAACAATGAAGAAATTCGTTACTATGCATATAAGTAGATAGCATAATACAAATACACTTACACGTATGTATATTGATCAAAACTAGAAATATTTTTTTTAAAACAGCACTAAGTGTTCGTTTGTTAGGGTTTCATCACCTACATCAGTCTTTTAGAATCAGTTGGTAGACATAAACTATCCCTAGAATTCGCCACATCTCTCTAACATAGAAGTTATGAAGCTTATACCCATCATGTATGTCATGAAATCAATATTTACTGAACTGGTGTGATTCGTCTCTCCATTCTGTACCTGCTGGCCTCGGTTCTGCATGTGATTTCTGGAGACCCATGTTCTTAGTCGTGATATCCATCGGTTGTTTGTCATTCTTGAAGCATTACCAGCCCATTACCATTCGATTTTCTTAATTGAATCTAAGATGTCTCAGACTAGTAAACTACAATGTGTTGTGATCTTTTGATTCATCCATCAAATAACATTTTAGTTTTCATTTATTTCACACTTTATATTCCTTACACTTTTATTTTTACACATTTCAACAGTCATCATTGCAATAGGCAATAGTCTTGTGATATTGTATAGTCAAGTATTGTGGAGACTTGCTGTCACTTGTTCCTCGGCAGGAATGATAACCAAAATGACAATGGAGCACATAGAGATTGATTGAACTTGCTGTCACTTGATCCATAGAGACAGCAATCTGATGGAGCAGATGATGGAATTCAACGATTGCAAATTCATAATAATGTGTGCTTGTAATTACTGTCTATATCATCCAAGACCCTAAATACAAGATGTTCTTTTGGACTTTGGATTGATTTTTTTTATCTTGAAATTGAATCGATACTAATTCTTTTTCAATATTAGCCAGAGGAGAATCAGAAATTATCTTTTCACATTTTAACAGTCTTCAAAGTAAGCAGAGATAACTGAAAATAAACAAAATATCTGTAAGTGGAAGGGGCAATAGGAGATTTGAGACACAGAGTGACGAGGGTTGAGCTAAAGCTGCCTTGAAATAATCACTCTGACCTTTGTTGAGCATTGTTTGCATCGGGTTTTGTTTGGCGTCAAAGCTGAGCGTTGATGTGTTGATGACAAAAGAAAAATGTCCGAGGTTTGGACCCTTTGAGTTATGGGATTCTGGATAAAACATAGTGTACCAGAAATGAGCTTTATGACTAGATTGGTTCGCGGTTAGACATCCTCCCTCCTGATTTCTCTTGTTTTTTTTTTTGTTTTTTTCTCGCGGGAAGAGTGCGCGAAAACCTTCTTTTTTCCGCTCTTCAAGGTCGATAGATTTTGGTGGCCCACAGCCGGAATATTCATGATGGTCAAATATGGCAAATCTGTTTTTTTTTTCAACCAAGCAATAATCTCATGTTAATTGTTCAGAATTGAGCACATTACTCCTCCTAGCGATCTCGAAATCGCGTTTATATATTTAAATCTCACAATCCTTCACCAAATGTGTTTGCAGAACTTTGTCCATCTAATACCTCTTGTTTACTGATGGGACTCTGGAGCCTGGTTTCAGCATATTCATTTTCGGATATCCCCTCCCCCCAATGAGTGCAGGGTATGCTTTCGGGTTCACCACAATCTGATTTCTCTTTACTTTATTGAAGTTCACCAAATATCCTTCAGTCTGCCCTTTTTTAGCTAAACTGAAGGACAAGAACTATGGCCTCACACTTCCATAGAGCATCATTTCAATATATCAATTTTAGAGAATTATCCCAAAATAATGAGGAGTGTGCGTTCCCTTTGATGTAAATTCCATGATAAAATGAGGAGATAACTAACCATTTATAAAAGAATGTGAAAAAACATCATTCCTGCTTGTAAATTGACTCTAAGGAGTTAATACCAAGCATCTTGGATGAAATGTCTAGGTCTTTGGACTCTTGAAACTAAACGATCTTTGTGTCATCTTATGGCGAACACCAGAAGAATTCACAAGCCAATTCAGTAAAAACAAATTAAAATAATATAAGAATAGCGAAAAGAGTGATGAAGATTTCTTTTATGAAAGACTTACCAGACTCTACTGATGCAAAAGTTGAGGTAATATTAGTAATGAACGAAGAATACGATTGAAATTTTTTTTAAAGTATCATGGAGATTTGTTGTCACATGCATTTGGTGAGAGACTAGGGACACTGATCGAGTAAAACCTAGAATTCGGTACCAATTTCTGTTTACTACCGATGTTTCCGACTCTGTGAGCCGTGACAGAATAATAATCCAGTTCCTTTTATAAAATTAAAGTGTTGAAAAAAATAGACTTCATCGTCAATGTATCAATTCTAGAACTGTAAAACAGTCCGAAAGCGCATATATATGCCAAGGCCACCGTCTGAAATTTCAATGGAAATTAGCTCCTAAATAGTTACGATGCAAGACTGGTAAATCGAAAGATCCCTAGACCCATCTCAAAATTTAATCAATGCTCACTGAACCCATGACGCTCCGACGAAATATCATTAGAATTCATCGAGAAGTTTCAGAGATATTCCATGGACAAACATCTACGGATACATAAATGCATAAAAATGAAAATCTCAATTCAAGAGGAATTCCTGGATCCAGCCACAAATCTAGTTAAATGTTCCTCATCCAATGAAGTATCGTTCAAGGGAATTTCATCAAATGTATCCAAAAACCTTTGTAGATGTTGAATGGAAATATAGCATCAGAAGATTTTCCAGATCCGTTACAAAATTTAATCAGTTTTTCCTGTAATATCAAACGATTGCTTGGATGTGTCCGCGTTAGTCTCAGCGTGTGTGTGCGTTCATGCAATGTATGATTGATGGATAGATTGATAGACAGAATTACCTTAGTGAACATAGAAATGATTGATAATGAGAAATTAAATAATTTTTCCACTTTTTAATCGTGGCAGGTCAAAAGAGAGCGTCTCACTGTTGAGTGTACATCGTATATCACGAACTCCTGACTCAATTACAACTATTCTCAAATCAGGTGGAGGTGAAACATGATACTATTTGGATAAGTGTTCCATATATGAAATTCATAGAGTGAAACATCACTTTGTCTGTCTTTGATAAATACACACACACATACGCATGCATACACACGCACACACATATATATATATACACGCAAACAAACACACATACATATTTTATACATATATATATATATATATATACATATATATATACATATATATATTTATGTATATATATATATATATATATATATATATATATATATATATATATATATATATATATACACGTGTGCGTCCGTGTGTGTGTGTGATTGATAATATATATGTATATACATATATATATATATATATATAGATATATATAGATATAGATATATAGATAGATAGATAGATAGATAGATAAATAGATATAGATGTAGATATAGATATATATATATATATATATATATATATATACATAGATAGATAGATAGATAGATAGATAGATAGATAGATAGATAGATGTAGATATAGATATATAGATAGATAGATAGATAGATAGATAGATAGATAGATAGATAGATGGATAGGTAGATAGATATAGATGTAGATATATATATATATATATATATATATATATATATATATATATATATATATATAGATAGATAGATAGATAGATAGATAGATAGATAGATAGATAGATAGATATAGATGTAGATAAAGATATATAGATAGATAGATAGATGGATAAATAGATAGATATATATGTAGATATAGATAGATATATAGATAGATAGATGGATAGATATATGGGATAAAAGTATAGGTGAAAATACTCGTCCAAATAATTTACCAAGTCAAATTTCAAAATGAAGTATTAGGTTGTTGGCCATGAAATATCTAATTTTGTCTACAACAAAGTAAAACAATATCTTAAAGTAACAAACACCACTTCAATCAAATCATCCATTTACTATTCTCAAAAGATTAAAACTTTCTATTCGAGATAGTGACACATCTTACAAATAGGCTCTATAGTGACTTGATAGCAAGTGATCAACACACTTCAAACAGACGTAGTCTCTGGTCTACTGTCAATTCATAAAGAATGTATTTGTTCAAAAACTGTGAATTCAAAAGGTTTTATGATAAAGAGGTTTACAATAACAAAAGACAAGGAATGACACAACACAAAAAGATACAGTTAATCCAACACCTAATACTGTGAAAGCTTATATAAATATCAACATTCAAACTTGCAAAAGCAATTGATGCCATGTTGTTTAGATCTGATGAAGCCCAATATCCTTAGATTCGAATAAGTGGATCAAAGAATTATTATTTTCCGGGCTTTAGTATTCGATTCTGACACTAATGTAGCTCTTCCTCGGTACCATCCATCGCGAGGAGTTTAAATCAGATGCTTTTTGATAATCCTACCATGCATTTAATCCATTGCACGAGAGGATAGTAGGAGAACAGGATTACGTCACTTCCTGGATGGCAATTATCCCCATTGTATTACCGAACTGAAACGATTTTATTTTATCATATTTAACATTATGTTCATATATATATATATATATATATATATATATATATATATATATATATATATATGATATGTGCGAGATACTACGTACAGATTCGGATAATCCGAACAGCATACTAACTGAATGGTGTTCTAGCTTTAATGCCAACCTTTGTGGGTTGTACTGTCTCTGAGATTAAGCCATCGACTGTCTACTGCGAAGAACACAGTACTGAATGGATTTCACTTTGATGCCTGAATAATGATGCTATCAATTCATGTAAATAAAATGTATTGCAAGAAATTGTTGGAATTTTTCGGATCATCCATCCTATATTGGGATACATAATTTACCTGGAGGGTGAATAAGAACAACGTCAGTTAATAAGATTCAATGGATGGATGCCGATATCATGATTCGATGAAATTACATCATTTTGTTATAACACTTTAGAAAAGCTGATTATCGACCTTATATGAGGGAATACAGAATGTTGCAGATCAATTCCGTTGGGTAATAGGAAGCTGACGTAATAAATATGCTGGTTGAATAGTAAGGTGATGGATTTATATCGATAAGAAGTTGTGTCATAAAATTCTGGACATTTTTTATTAACCCTGTACGATGGAATATGCAATTTAATCGAAATGGGCATGAAATCATAGAAAGCCGGGGGAAATAATGAATAATGACGACCGAATAATGATTCCTGAATTTATCTGAATAAAATATTTTTCTCCAAATACTCGAAACGTTTCCCTCAACATCAGGTGATGGAATATGCAGTTCAGCTGGAAAGTAATCTCAGAAGGGTAACCAGGAAAATACTCAGATGACTGAATAATGATGCTATGGATTTATGTGAATGGGAGAATTTCCCGAGATTTCTCGACAGGTTTCCATCAACCTTATATGATTGAATATATAGTTTATCAGAAAAATGTTGTAATCTAAAAAAAAGCTAAGGAAAGAAAATTCGGTGACTGAATGACAACGCCTTTGATTTATGTGAATACGATTCATTGTCATGAAATGCTGGGAAACTTTCCAAATATTTCATATTTCTGGGGGTCGTAATCTTTTTTTTTTTCTTTCTTTTTTCGTTTTCCTCCTTTCAAATCCTTTTTATTTTTTGATTCCTTTTTCTTTGAATCCCCATGCAATACAGAGTTATCGATTTGTTTACTGGATGATGCAAAATAGAAGATATTGTGTGTGACAGTTGGAAGATTATGTAGCAGTTTTGTGTCCAGCAATTACTGACAAGCAGCACCCTCTCCTTTTTATTCTATCGGCAAGCATTGTTCACAGAGCCGTGATTTATTCTCTCTCTCCTTTTCTCTCTCCCGTGTTATTCTTATTTCATTTTCACGTTTCTTTTCTCTCTCTGTCTCTCTCTGTCTCTGTTTATCTCTCTCTCTCTCTCTCTCTCTCTCTCTCTCTCTCTCTCTCTCTCTCTCTCTCTGTATTTTTTATTTGTCTTAGCTATTTCGTTTTCATTTACCCATACCAGCAAAGTTGGAAGAGGTATATGGATTCATTCCTGTCTATTTTTCTCTTAGTTTTTCCACTCAATATCTCCAAAAGTTCGAAATAATTTCCAATGAAAACTGATCAGAAGTTCACAATATGATGAGGAAGAATTGATTTAAAATGTTGGAGATTGCAATTAGGAGAAATTCTTCCGAATATTTTTTTTTTCACAAATATATAATCTCATTCAAATTTATCCACAAAAATATATCACGAAGTTCCTAAGAATCTCAATGATATAACTGTTAATTTGCAGGTGACGGAATAAGAATGAATTGATCCGATCTCGGTACAAGACCGGGAATTCATTTTTTCAGGTATTCAGGATAGTTCAAAATGAAAATCGAGACTTACACAGGTCATATCCTGCATCGTAACTATTATTGAACCGGCTGACTTCCAGTTTTAACTTCCCATTGCATCCTACTTTCTCTCTTCATCTATTTTGATTCTTTTTCCATTTCTCGTGTTTAGTGATATAGAGATATCATCACTCTTAATTGAGCCCGGAAAATAGCTATGGTAACTGCTTCCTTGCTTTATGTCATCTCTCTCTCTCTCTCTCTCTCTCTCTGTCCGTCTGTCTTTCTTTCTTTCTTTCTTTCTTTCTCTCTTTATCTGTCTATCTGTCTGTCTGTCTGTCTCTGTCTCTGTCTCTGTCTCTCTCTCTCTCTCTCTCTCTCTCTCTCTCTCTCTCTTTTGATGTTAGTTAAAACTGTGGGAATTCATAATTGGGAATATCGATTACCTCGCAATTCTACTCGGCTCTTCATCAGTATTTTCTCATTCTCCCCTCCATCCCTTCCAGTTTTGATTGCCCTTGCATGTTTTCATGAAGATTTTATATAAACATTGATCACTTTCATATGCAGAAACGTTCCTAACCTCAAAGTAAACCATCAAGCATTTTCCTCTGCTCTCTCTCTCTCTGTCTCTGTCTCTGTCTCTCTCTCTCTGTCTATGTCTCTGTCTCTGTCTCTCTCTCCCCCCTATCTCTCTCTCTCTCTCTCTCTCTCTCTCTCTCTCTCTCTTTCTTCCTGCACTCTTATCAAATTAATAAACTCACTAATATATCTTCCACTTTTTATACTATCATTATACCGTTCACTTTTTGGGATCTTTCTCTTAGTGTTTTCTTATGCAACTACCAATCCTTTTCCATAAGTTATCACTGAAACCATAACATTCGAACTTGGATAGGAACAAGCAGTATTGAATCATATATTTTCCTCTGATACATTCAGTCTAATCAACCAATATATAGCAAACCTGCCCAAGGAATGAAAAAGGCTCTCATCTTATATTTGATATCTCCTCCGTTATTTTTTCTTATTTGTTGTTTTTGCTTCTATAAGTAAAAGAGTTTTTATGAAAAAGTGAATGATTAAGAAAAGAAATATATTTCTATCATGGTGTAAAAAAAACAGATATCAAAAAATATTGGTACGTTTCCTCCAGGATAAGAGAAGATCGGATGGTATCTGTCAAATTGTAAAGATTTTTTCCATTCTTTTTCTCTCCGTTATTTGTCGTTGTATCGATGTGTGAAGTACGCATGCGTGGAACTTATTTATCCCTCTGAAAACGTTTCTTTGATTTCGTTTTTCTCGATATATTTTCTACTGTTTACAGGGTGATTTGTTTTTCCATATGATTCTTGAATACTTTCGTTCAAATTTTCTTTTCTCTGATGAGGAAGACTTGCTCGAGGGATTCGCTGTTATTCTTTCCCAAACTCTGTCATCAATCATAAGGCTCATTGTACCCTTCTTCAGTAGAGATTTTGTAAGGAGAAAAGACGGGCAAGAATGAAATAATTGTAGATAGATTGATAGATAGATAGATAGATAGATAGATAGATAGATAGATAGATAGATAGATAGATAGATAGATAGGTAGATGGATAGATAGATAGATAGATAGATAGATAGATGGATAGATAGATAGATAGATAGATAGATAGATAGATAGATAGATTGATAGATAGAAGAAAAGACATGAAAAGTTGGACAATCAATTGTTAAGATTGACAGACATATATAGTAATAGATAGATAGATAGATAGATAGATAGATAGATAGATAGATAGATAGATAGATAGATAGATAGATTGATAGATAGAAGAAAAGACATGAAAAGTGGACAATCAATTGTTAAGATTGACAGACATATATAGTAATAGATAGATAGATAGATAGATAGATAGATAGATTGAAGAAAAGATATGAAAAGTGGACAATTAATAGTTAGGTTGACAGACATATATAGTGATAGATAGATAGATAGATAGATAGATAGATAGATAGATAGATAGATAGATAGATAGATTGAAGAAAAGACATGAAAAGTGGACAATCAATTGTTAAGATTGACAGACATATATAGTGATAGATAGATAGATAGATAGATAGATGGATTGAAGAAAAGATATGAAAAGTGGACAATTAATAGTTAGGTTGACAGACATATATAGTGATAGATAGATAGATAGATAGATAGATGGATAGCCAGCCATTCTCGTCAAAGATTGCATGTCATGATTGCCAAGAATCATTTTGTCAATATTTGAGGTAATACGACAAATCATAGGGCTATTAATTCTGAAGGGTATCGTATTCGAAGCATCCATATGATTTATAAATACAAAATAGGTTTTGGCCAAAATAAGTATGTATTATATGCATGTATGTTATATTGATATAAATTGAATAATTGTATGATGTTTGCTTAACAGTATTTGAACCAATGTAAAATATGTATGTTATAGCTTATGATTGCATTGTTTCCATATATGCATGAGTCTATTTGCCTTACTCCTTGGAACAAAACTATAAAAGTGAATGTTCTGTTTGTTCAAATACTTATGACAGATACTTTATATATATATATATATATATATATATATATATATATATATATATATATATATATATATATATATCGCCAAATAAAGTTGTGTGTAGTAGTGGTTAATAAGCTTACGAATTTTATGGCCTAAAAACGATTTCTTTGAGTTAAACCCCCATCCCAATCCTCTGTGGAGTGGACCATTTCAAATTTTATTTCTCTTTGACCCAGAGTATGCAACTACCCAACAATAATGACGCCGATGTTGGGGAAAATCATTAAAAACATCATAAAAATGATAAAATCAGTTGTACATTGCAGGGCCAGCAGGTTGGCGTTCATCAAGTACGTACACTTTGCATATTTCAAGAGGTACGAGTGGGAAAACTTTTTGTTTTCGATCAGAGGATCTCAAAATTGAGATATGATCGTTAACAGGCGTGTCGTGTTCATATAGGTCAGTCACTGGATGCTACTGGTCAGATTCAAAGGATATTTGAAATATTTACATATATATATATATATATATATATATATATATATGTGTGTGTGTGTGTGTGTATGTGTGTGTGTGTGTGTGAGTATGTATATATATATATATATATATATAAATATATATATATATATATACATATATATATATATATATACATATATATATATATATATATATATAGATATATAGATATATAGATATATATAATTTATCCCCCTGTCATTGCCGGTTTCACAAATGCAGTTCCGATAATTCATGGTCAAGTCTCAAATGATTTAATGAGAACTTTGGAGCTTTTGCGACGTGCAGCAAGAAATTGCATTATAGAAAAACCACTCTCAGAACCCAAGAAGATCTACGTGCGTGTTTGTCAGAAAATCAATTGATTGCATGGTCATTTTGAGATTCAAGAACAATCATTTAGCCATATATGTTTCTTTTCCATTCTTTTTTTTTATGAGTCTTAACCACCATCACCACTTCTGTGGCCTGGTATCGCTCCAAAAAGTTTTATATATAAATTGAAAGTAATTGTTCCTTCACCTTGTACCATTTTCTGTATTGGAATGCTTTACTTACAGAAAACAAGAAAAGCTCTTATGTATAAATGTATCGTGATCCGTAGTAGTAATAGTAGTAGTTGTAGTTAACATGGAAAACTACTTAATGGTCGTATTGAAGGATCAATTCTCAGAGTTTTCAGGTCAACAAACACACTAATTAATTTTTCCTTGAATGGAAATAGAGATAAAAGGATGATTTATATCGCGGATACTTTTTTTCATAATAACCTCCCACGCCGTAGATAATATGGAAAGAAAGACGGATTTCTTTTTTAAAAACAGTACCCATTCATGTTTCTCCGACTTTATTTTGATCCATCCGTGTTCGTCCGCCGAAAAGGAAGCCACCTCGTAACCTAGTCTCTTTTTTTCTCTACTAACTACCCCAGTGACCTGCTGGGTCATCCTTTGAGAGGATATTAGTACAATCTGATATTACCAAATTAGGAATATATCATCATTGCATTTGAAAATGAATTAATAATGATATTTAGCATTTCATAGTTATAAGTTTTCATGTATGCACTGCGATTAGCTAACACCTGGCTATAGAAAAACATTGACGTTCGCGGAATTTATAAGTCAGCGCAATAGTGTCTGCATTTTGGGGTTTCGAAGATTTGGGATAAGCAGCTTCCGATAAATATATTACTGGACGACTAGCAATTGTACGAAGTCTGAATTCACCAAATATATTAATCAACACAGTGCAATGTCGAAGCAGAAATTTGTTTGGACCAACTCCTCTCGGGAAATCTAATAAAATATATAAAGTCTTAGATAATACATCACTCTTCATAGTTTATATAAATAATATCTCTTCCACACTTGAAGATTATCTGAATTACAATATCATCATAATCATTGGTCTTTTAAGGTCCGTCGATGGACTAAGTCCATCCCTAAGATTCGCCACAATGGTCTATCATCGGCGTCCCTGAGCCAGTATTTTCTGAATTTGTCCAGTTCATCTCCTTATCTTGTATTCTGTTGGCCTCAGTTTCCTATGTGATCTCAGGGGATCCATGTTGTTAGTCTTAATGTCCATTGGTTGTCTTTCATTCTTGCGTCATGGCAAGCCCATCGCCATTCGAGAATTTCTGTATAATGTGTCGGACTCCCATTTTCTTCTTGATATACTTTGCTGTCTTTTGATCCCTCCATGTAAGGTTGAGCATGAATCTCTCATGCACACATTGCATGCTTCTCAGTTTGCAGGTTCGTCTCTTGGTTAGGTTCCATATTTCAGCTCCATAAGAGACTATTGGGAGTACGCATGGGTTGAAAGTATTTTTTTAGGAATATTGGGATTGTCTTGTTTTTGAAAGTTGAGCTCTGCCAAAGCCTTGCTATCCTAGAGTGATTCTTCGCTTGATTTTCCCCTCCTGTGAGGTTATCATGGACACTTATTGTCCTACGTAGGTGTAGTGGTCTACTTGGCCGAGTTTTGCATCTTCTATCGTGACAGCTATGATCTTATTCCAAATATGATTGTTGTACATGATTTTTGCTTTACTGAAATACATGCTTTGGCAGACCTACTTGCTTTCTTCGTTTAGTTAATCTATCATTAGTTGGAGTTCGTATGAAATATATCTCAATCGTCAATATCGGAGGAAAGTAACCTTAATAATTTGAAACCAGGTTTCAAACGACGGAGGAAATGCTATTTTACATGGCAATCATGGCAAGTTACTCCAAATACATTAAAGTCCGGTACTTTTCAAACATCCACCTTTGTATGTGTTTCTTCTTGGTCAATATTAGGTTGCAAATCACTTGAATCATTTTTGCAGTCATTGAAAAGTGCATTTTAGCAGTATTTTGGATTCAATACATCTGGCTACAATGCACCATCTAACCACCATCGAAATCACGAACCGATAATATCAATCCAACTTTTAGTATTTTACTGATAGATATATCGATAGAAAGTAGATTAGGTTTATCGGGAAGCATGCAAGCGCAGACCAAACTTTATTATCATTATACGGTTGCAAATCATTCTTGGACCAAGGACATTATTTGAATATCCCTTGTTACAGTGTACCATTTCAGCTACTTACTGGTCACTAAAAGATGATATATATATATATATATATATATATATATATATATATATATATATATATATATATATATATATATATATATCCCCTTCTCCTATTTTTTCGTCTCTATTTGTTTTTGTTTTTCTCACCCTCACCCAGCCTTGTCATACCTTTTTCAGAAGTTTATCCTTCTTTCTTCTCTTTCTCTCTTTCTTTATCTTGTTTTTCCTTTCATTTTTTCTTTCTTTCTTCATTTTCTTATTCACCTCTTCCTTTGTTCTATTCTTTCTATATTCCTTTGTTTCTCTCTTCTTTTTCTTTTTATTCATTCTTTCGTATTTTCTCTCTTTTTTCTTTCGATTATTTCTTTCTTTTTATTCTTTAGATTTTTCTCTCTTCCTCTCTTTTTTCTTTTTTTCCCCTTTCTTTCATGTCTTTCTCTTTGGTCCCCATTCATTTTTTTCCTTCTTTTTACTCAGTGTTGTCATGCCTATCTCGATTGTGTATCTCTGAAAGCAAATCCGAGAAGACAAAAGCCGGACGCCTGAAATTAAAGGTTCTCAAGGATTCTTCTGTCATAAAAAGGAGAGATACACCATTTTTGTCAGGGTACGATGGTGTCCTTCATTGAATACAAATACGCCTAGAAAAGCATAAAAACCTAGCTACGTACGAGAAAGGATTTATGTATGGGAGGTCTGTTTGGGAAATATCCAGTATTTGAAATGATTGGTCCATAATTGGTCAAATGGATACAGAGACATTGATTAGTAAGCTTGTATATTGTATGTCAATCGATCTCACATTGAATGAGCAACTCAGTCTTAACGCCTTACGAAGGGTTTTCTGTCAACACATCACATCAACCTGGTATATCAACCACCTCCCCTACGGTTTACGGTTATCGTGAAAGCGAGAAAGAAACGTAAAGTTAATTTCTGATGAGCTGGGATTACCTTCATAGGATCATATACAACTATAAAAATACATATGTTAATACAAATCTAATTATAAAATTTAATCATATTCATTCAATTATTGATATCAGCGTAAAATCAATGACATTGTAGACTCAAATCTCACAGCTAAAATTTGAATTTGGTTCCACCGATTAGATTTCCCGTTGATGCCATGATTCCATCCCTCAGAGAGAAAGTGATTCGTCGAAATGTTACTTTGTTGGCTTGTTCTATACAAAGTCTCTGGAATGTGGGCGGATTAACTGACCTTGCCATCATGTTTTGTGGGTAAATCTGTCTGTATGTATGTATAGTCCAGAAAGCACTTCACAGTAAAAAAAAAATGCACATAAATAAACTTTTTCAAAATCTTTTTCATATATATAAGATCACGCACACACACACAAACAATATATATATATATATATATATATATATATATATATATATATATATATATATATATATATATATATATATATATAATTATAAAACAGAATTCCACTTTCAATGGTGAAATCATCAGCGTGAATTCAATACATTTTTTTTTGCTATTTCTGCGTCTTGAAATTTTGCCAACAAATCACTGTGACAAGCATGTTTATAGAATGACAGTGTACAAGAGATACGTCATAGCAATTCTAACAGAGTCGACTTTGTCACTTCGTTTCGTCTTTTTTTCATAGAGAGGACGATTGCAGTAATTATGCGTCCATGAAGGAAGCGATTGTTGCTCGTAATTCAATTGACAAGACGCATCCAGGAACAGAGAGAAAAGTGAAACCAACTTCTGCACATATGTGTGTCGTACGGTAGGCACGTAGGCCTACAACTTCAATTGATTCCACGTGAATTACGGACTAATGTAGATCCTGATCACAGAATTTCATTTTTTGAGTGAGACTGAAAATGAGATGAAAGGAGAAAGAAAAAGAAAAATAGGTAAAAATCAATCAAATGTGAACAGAGATCTGAGAATGGTGATTGTAGCCTGA
>OY735214.1:3140000-3270000 GCA_963457665.1 Thysanoteuthis rhombus | reverse complement strand
TCCATAATTGAGATAAAATGTGGAAAAAAAGAAAAGCAGAAAAAAGGCGAAAACAGGAGAAAAAGATAAAGATGATGTGGAAATTTTTTTTAAAAGGGGGGACCAAATCAGTTCTGCCATATTTTTCTATCATGGGCGTCGCAGAGCCAGTATTCTCTAAATTTTTCTACTTTATTTTTCCATCTTGTTTTTTGTCGCCTCGGTTTCGCATGTGGTCTCTGGGGATCCATGTTGTGAGTTTTGATGTCCATCGGATGTCTTTCATTCTTGCAACATGACCAGCTCATTGCCATTTGGGCTTTTAAATAGATCCTATGATGTATCTGGCCCCAGTTTTTTTCTGATATATTGTGCTGTCTTGTGATCTCTCCATGTGAAGTTGAGCGTGATTCTCTCATGTACACGCTGCATACTTCTCAGTTTGTAGGTCTGTCTGTTGGTTAAGTTCAATGTTTCAGCTCCATAAGTGCCTATCAGGAGGATGCAATGGTTGTATACTCTCCTTTCAGCATCATTGAGATCAACTTGTTTTGGAAGGTTTAGCTTGCTCTGCCAAAAGCTTACCATGTTAGTTTGATTCTACGCTTGATTTCTTCGTCTTTTGTGGATTTTATAGAGATGCAATGTCCTATGAATATGTAGTGGTTTACTTTCCCTAGTTTTGCATTTTCGATTTTGACAGTTTTATCCTTATTCTTGGTGTGATTGTTGCACAAGACTTTTGTTTTACTGAAGTTCATGTGTAGGCTGATTTTTTAGCTTCGTTTGTTTAGTTCATCTAGCATCAGTTGAAGGTTGTAAATGTTCGTCTGCAAATCTAAAGTTGCTCAGATATTCGCCATCTATTTTGATTCCTCTGTTTTTTCCCAAGACAGGTTGCAGAAGATCATCTTGAGGCAGGCTGTGAAGAGTTTGGGTGTGCTGGTATCACCTTGTCTTACTTTTTTTTGGGACTTGGAAGAGTTCAGAAACTTTAGGTAGCCTGATAAAGCAATTGCAATGATTTTATATATGTTGCAGTATTCTGACGTATACAGAGACTACACCTTGTAGAGTGATAGCCTTCATGACCATGGGAATATCTACTGGATTCGAATGCCTTCTTGAAGTTTATAAATGCAACAGCAAGTTGCATTTTGTATTCTGCTGCTTTCTCCTTCACCTGGTTTATTGAATGGAGATAGTCCATGGTTGAATAGCTTCTTCTAATTACAGCCTGTCCCCGCGGCTGGTTTTCATCTAGTGATCAGGTTGGTGATGATTTTTGTGAACATTTTATAGATGCAGTGCAGTAGGCTTATTGGCCTGTAGTTCTTGAGGTCTTTGGGGTTTCCTTTCTAGATGCATTATGTGTTTCATTCATCTGGGACTCTTCTCTGTATTAGGCAAATTTGAAAAGATTAGCTAGCTTTTGTGGATGATTTTACCGGCTTTTTGGGGTGGATCGTTGGTGATATCATCTTGTTCAAGTGCCTTCTTTTTTTTCTTTTTTTTTTTTTTTGATAGCTGTTTGACCTCCCATATCGGAGTTGTATGGTAACGCTTGGTATTCGGTAAGGGATAGCTTTGAAAGCTACCTCGTTGTCTCTCAATTCTTTATTGATGAGAAAACCTATGTTGTTTAACTTTTTCTCTTCCGTAGCTTTAGAGATGCTTGTTTCGAAATTCTATTAGCTTTTCTCCTGGTCTTTTCATCTTGCTAATACCGATGATATCCCATTCGATATTTTTGATTTTTCGATTTTGTTCTCTGGATGGTTTTGGTGAGAGTCTGTTGAGATTGTTCTGACGTTGTCAGTGCTGATGTATAACGTTGTTCTCTTGATGAGGGATTTTGGGTTAGGGTTTTGTTGGCTGGTTGCTGTTGGAGCACAACACTCCCACCAAAGGTAAGCGATGCCTTTCAATACTTCCTATTTTCTTTCTCGTTCTTTCCGTCCGTGTTTCCGTTCCCCTCTCTCTTACTCCTGATAACCTTTTCCCTAACTCTCTCATTTCCAATTCTCTTTCTTCTTTTTTCTTCTTCTTTATCTCCTTTTTTCCTTTTTATTCCTCCACTTTTCCTTCTTTTTCTTCTTCTTTTTTATTTTTTATTTTTCCCATCCTTCTTCTTCTTCTTCTTTTTTTCTTCTTTTTTTCTTCTCCTGGTAACGTTACCTCTTTCTTGCTGATCACCTCCCCACTTGATTTCATTTCGGTACGTGACTTGAGGAATACAAAATTGGATTCTAATTTGTTCAATCCCCGTACAGGGTTTTTTTGTTGTTGTTGTTGTCTTGGTTTTTGATGTCAACCCTTCATGAAAACAAAAGAAAAAATACAAAAAAAAGAATAAAAATGTATCAAATGAAAGACCACAAGTTGCACCTCAGAGAGATATTCTGTAAGCCAATAAAAATGGCTTTTTCAAAGAGGAAGAAAACAAACTAGAAAAATCGAAGATAGAATTGAGTTTTTGATTTTTAATCCTCATGGTTTTCAATGTAACATGCAGGTTTCCTCAAAATCATATGTTCGTTATGAATAAATCATTTTCACCATCATTTGATCCATGTAAGATATGACAACGGAAAATACAAGGTGTGTCCTTAAAAATAAAATACAAACTATTTTGACAATCTTGAAAACCAATGGTATGGGCTTGATGTAAATTCACTCCCAATCAGTTGGCAACTTACTGTGTAGTTAGGAATAGACACTCTCCAGTGGGGTTTTTCATTGACTGAGCTTCTTAGCTGTGTTATTGTTGCATTTACAATTATCCAGGCGCAAATTCTTCACGTTCAATGCCGTTTGTTTTTATAACACTTTAAATCGTCAACACCCATTACAACATCCCTTATCGTCCGTTTATATGACTTTTGGAATCCCGAACTGGGAGTTTAAAGATAGTTTGAAAAAAGAGCAACTTTATCATTATCCTGAAGTCTTCGATATTTTGAATAACACAAAAATGTCATTGTTCTACAAAATACAAAGGTCATGTATCGAGAAGAGAAGACTACTCTCGATCAAAGGTAACTCTGTTCAGTTTGGCATAAGACCCCATTTGCTGGATCACATAAGACCCCATTTGCTTGTTCACATAAGACCCCATTTGCCGAATCACATAAGACCCCATTTGCTGGATCACCATTTGTAAGGAAAACCTAAGACACTCTCACTAGCAATGCTTTTCCAGACTAGCTCTTGGGAAAATACTGTACATCGCTATCTCTCAACCCATGTTGTTGGGAACCCCTAAGGTTTCCTGAGTGGTTATCAGTGGATCAATAGAAAATGGTATTCATTTTAATCAACTTGAATAATAGAACAATTGTATGTCAATATTTTTAATCTCTTACATCCCAGAGGCAATAGCTTCCTTACTTCTAATACTTTTACACAAATGTTACTTCCCCTTTGGAGAATAATTATACTATTTCATTATTTGCAGGAGAAAGATGATTGTACGCAATAACGTTTGAGTTCTGTGACTATTTTTCATTTGAATTAGCTCTAAAGTTTTTATATATATCCTAAGCTTTTACGTGATTGCAATTGCGAAACTATTCAAGTATTTCCCTCCTTTTTGGTGGCAATAGAAAACAAGTATTGCAAATCATATTAATTCATTCAATTTATCAAAACTTTAAAAGACATAAATCCTTATATTCAACAAAATATTCATTGATGTTGTGTTCCTTCTTCACCTAAATGTATAAAATTTCAGAAAACGTATTTATATCATTGAAATTGTAAAAAGCCGATTAATATATTTCAAATGAACTTTTTTCCATTTTCTATCTCTCCAAACTGGAAAATGTATCAAAGGATATTCCCCAGAATCGAAAAAAAGACATATATTGAGGAGCCTCCTCCACAACATCGTAGAATATTGATGGATGGAGGATATATATATATATATATATATATATATATATATATATATATATATATATATATAGATATATAGATATATAGATATATATATATATATATATATATATGTATGTATGTATGTATGTATATATATATATATATATATATATATATATATATATATATATATATATATATATATATATATATCGAAAAGCGTTTACTAATGTTGGTCAGGTCCATCGCAGGATCATATTTGTTTTGAAAACTCTGTTAGAATGATACAAAGAATGGAATGAAAAAGGAGTTACTATCAAGTTCGGGAAGGGTACAGAAAAAAGAAGAACGTCTGATGAAGAGAAAGGAGGAATTGTGAGAAGAGAAGGAAACAAAGGAAGTGGCAATATATAAGAATGAAAAAGGGAAGAGAGTTCATGCCTCTTGCACATTGGTGGATCCCCCGTAAAAATCACTTTTCACTTTCATCCTAATTTGTGGAAGGAAAAGAGTCTGTTTATTTGATGATAAATGATGCTGCGTAAAATATCTATCGACGTCGATGTAATGAAGAGATTAGCCTTGAAATAAACTTTAATTGTCGTTACGAGTGTCTGACTAATAGGATGTTTATTATCCCTCACTGAAGCATACATTTAATCCGCCATCGCATTATTAGAGACTCGATTTCTTCGTATTGAAATGATATATTTAACACAAGCTTATGATTCTCTATTCAGGGGCATGCCACCAACCCTTATTTGAAAAAAACACATAAAAGGATTCGTGTAATAATAGTTTTATTCTATCAATAATGTTTGCTGCAGCAATGACCCCTCATAATCTTGTTCGTGTTATTTTCATGCATATCCAGAGTAAAAACCATTTGTCATGCACTTCAATTATGTTCAGAACGTAAGGGGAACTAATAATGTATAATACTAGCTATGATATAAGGATGTGAAAAATGGAAACTAACAAAATTTTGGGAAACAAACAAAAGAGCAATGCTTTGGATAAAAAAAATGGATCAAGGAGGAAACATAAGTGATAGATACTGTAGATATAATCACACGACTAAAATGGAGGTGGACTGAACTCATAGCGAAAAAGGGTGACGATAGATCCTGCAAAATGTTAAGTAAAGGATATCAAACGCTGTAAAGGAGAACCAGACATAGGTGGAAAGAATAGATAGAAAGGTTCCCAAGTAATACATTGAGGGGTTTTGCACAAACTTCGTATAGCATGGGCTTGAAACAACTTTTGTCAAAAATCGACCGTATGAGGGCGGATGCTGATCAAATGAAATAAAATCTAAAAACGGATTTGGATTAAAAATTGCAAATCTCAATGAATCATTCTCGTTTGCTTTACCAAAACACTCGCTCTATTTATGGGAGGAATTACATAAGCAGTAATTCAATTGATCAACAACGTAGAATTGGAAAGAGATACTCAGCCAAAATTATAGATAATTCATCAAATAATGCCTTGATTACCAAATTGATTGTTGACAGCTGTGATAAAATGAGGGAAAGATGTTTCTGTCATTTAGTTAATTCGGCCAGGCAAATTTATGATAAAAATTATAGGTCCACAGGTATGCAGAAATGCCATCATGTTTTTTTGTTCGTTTGTTTTCATCCAGAGATTTTCAGTAGTGTGTGTGAAAATGAGTCATCAAGTTCCACAGAACCTATCAAAATTGTTGATAACGAATTTTGATTAAGTATTGTCAGGCTGATTTATGAATAATTGTAATATTTTATATTCTTATTCTTCTTTTTCATCTTACATTGCAGAAATTTAGAATTACCATCTTAAGTTAAACTGAAATTTGTGTGGGACGTACGTTACTATTTCGACTCATTGGCTGTGTTTTATTTTCTTTTGTTTGTTTTTTTTTCAACTGTTTTACAGACAGCATTGATCGTGTTGTAATAGTAAAAGAGATTTTTATTTGTTCTGGTCTGTTTTCTTCGAGAGTTATTCTTGATGGTTGAATGATGTCTCATGAGAGAATAGACATTTTGCTGCTAAATATTTCGATCAAAAAGGTGCATGTTTCTTTTGATTTCAATGAAAGATTGCGTGCACGCCCTTAAAGGTTTTGGCGAAAGTGCCCGTGGTCTTCTTGAATTACCCTGACGTATGATCTGCATCCTCCCCTAGAACTGTGCACCAACATAAATATTTGCTGCGTTCGTTGACTTTGCTTATTGATTCTTTAGTTTAGAACAAAACCGAGTATAGCGAATTTGGATCAATATAAAGGTTTGAAAAACTTGACTTTTCCCTGGAAAGTCGGTTTTTGATGATTTACAGGAACTTTTATCTGACTTTGATCTTCTCAAGAAATGTAAAACCATTCTGACGGAGTTTGTTGGAAATTCTGATTAAAAACAGGCCAAGGAACATACCTTTTTTTCGACTAAAATTGACGTAATGCTTTCAAGTGCTAAAAAAAGTAAAAAATGAAACTGACAATATGTGATGATCAAGTAGAAACTAGGCATAAGGGTGCTTTCTGATTTATTGTCAAACTCCAACCTAACAACAATGACACATCCACTCAAGACTTAAAAGTGAAAAGTTTAAAATAAGGGAGAGAGGTGTCAAAAGAGAGACGAATTATATTCTTTTGTCACCAGACTATGAGAAGGGGGAAAGAAATAAAGAGTGAGAGGAGGAAGAGGGAAAAAAGAGGTGAAGGAAAGAGGGAGAGAGATAGAAAGAGATAATGAAGAAAAGAGAAAAGGAAAGACCACCAATGCTACTTTAAATTAGTTGGTGTGGCTAAACAAATTATTCTAATTAGAATTCATCATTTATCTTACTTTTTCATCATTGCTATAATTATTCATATACATTTTTCTTATCTACTATTATCGGTTTCAACCACCAATCGGAAAAGCATACGTTTTCGCATAAACAATTCCGTGAGTGTGTGAAGAATCTTTTTTCATTTTCTTTTTTTTTAAATTTGGTTTGGTGGCTCGAATAGTTGCCCTCAGGGTGGAGCTTGATAAAAAAGCAATCAGGCTTGTTTAATGATTTACTAAAAATTTGAACTGTGCCTAGAAAAAATCAATGAAGAAATCAGGCAAATGATGAATGTAAACAGTATTATTTAGATTTCTTTAAACAAAATAAATTAAAAGCCCGAATGGGGTAATCATTTTTGTTTTTTAATTTCAGGATCTTAGAAAAAGTACAGAGATAATGGGTCGGACAGATTCTGTTTTTTTTTTTCCTATAACTTTGCGAATTAACGTACCAAGAATAGTTATAATTGCAGACAAAGAATTGGTAAGAGCTGATTAATGTTAACTACCACTAGATCTGGTTTTCCATCCTTGATTGGGTGATCTGTTGAAATGTCGAAGTCATAGTTATCAACATTATTTTGGATGATTTTTTTCTTGCCTTTTATTACTGTTTAAATATATCTTGCCAAATCCTGCTGTTTCGTCTAGACTCTAAAACTATTTTTGTTTTCTGTACTCTCCTCCCATATCATCATCATCACATCTATCTGATTAACTCCTGCAAATTGATGAGAGGCCAACACTAAAGATGGCATCATAAATAAATAAAAACGTTTGTATTTTTAGCCTTTCAGGAATTTGTTGTTTACGATGCCGTCATCTAAACACACAAACGAAATGGTGGTCCTTTAGGAAAAAACAAACTCCTCCTATTCTACGCAGTCTTTTCTAATCAATGGGTTTAATCCAAATGTCAAGAGACGTCCCAGTGGGTGTCGAGGAGGGAAGGACACAGCTAGACAAAAAAAAATGCCACGGACTCAGATGAAATATCAGACGGGACGAAACATAAGTGGGAACAGGAAAAGAAACAAAGCTAAATATATATTGATAACTAAAGTTCCGAATACTCTCTGATAAATGCTCCCAGAGAGAAACCAATTTTGGTAGACTGAATATATATATATGTATATATATATATATATATATATATATATATATATATATATATATATATATATATATATATATATATATATATATATATATATTTATGAATTGCGTGGCACTGTGGCATACGCTGCCCAATGTGGACAAAATTCACAATTTATACACTCACAAATACATATATAAATATATATATATGTGTGTGTCTGTGCATGTGTGTGTGGGGGGGCGTGTTTGCGTGTGTGTTTACTTGCACCAGCTTTATTACACTCTTGTCATACTGTATTCACGACAAAAGTATTCATTCAGCGTAACGCTGGGCCCTCAATGTATGGAAGCCAGGAAGGAAAACAACTCAGTGCAAGTTGCTTAGCATTGAGGAATTTTTAGTCATTTTGTCAGTTAAACTTTGATTGGCACGAATTAAGATCAAACGAAGTACACAGTAATGATGATTTGTAAGAACTCTTTCCATTAGTTAAAATCTCTTCCTGAAATACCCATTACAACCTACCATCAGTTTCTGGGACTTTCCTAAGTTTAAGCTATAAAAGCTTCCAAGTAAATGATAAAGACGCCATTTTCAATATGGCGATTGTCAGGGGTTTTTGTTTTTGTTTTTGTTCTTGTTTTTTTTGTGGGGTTTGGGTGTTCAAAGGTCAATCTTTTGAATAATCTCAATTGGAGCATTCTCCAATCCGTAGAGTAAAATCTGTTGCTATATTTAGGCTTCTTGAGAGTCAGGATTCAAAAAACGTTCTTGGCGCCAAGATGCCTTGCTATTTATCCATGACAGAGAAGATTCACACATTTTCTTAAGCACACTGATGAAGATTGAAGGTAAGAGCCCTCATCAAAAATCGAACCCGCTCCATTGATTCCGTTTTCCATTCCTGAGTCACCAATTTACATCCCCCACCCTCTCCGTCTGTAGAACTGTCGAAATCTGCGACCACGAGTCTTAAAATCTTTCTTCTGATTTGACAACTTAATCTATGTTGATGCCAGGATTTGGCTAACTCTGACACTTACTTACTGTGCAGAATTTAGGACATATCAGGATGTTACAGCTTTTTCATCTCTCCGTTCAATTGATGTCGTAAGATGGGCTTGCATTCAAGGTAGTTTAACAAGATTGCTCAGTGACACGGACATGACTACATATAAAAGAAATCTCTTAAAGGGTGTTTGCTTTTGTTTTCATTTAGAAAGTCGGTCTTTCTAACCTCCCCTAGATGAGTGATTTAATTTTTATATGCGCAGTGACATTCTACCATTGTGGCATTTTTTCTCTAAATTTCCCGTGTCAAATGTTGCCAATTTAAATGTTTTGTTTAATTCGTTCTAATTTCGGGGAGAATTCTAAACATGAAAAAAGGATAAAAGTTAGAATTGGCGAATTTCTGCTACACAGTATTCTAATCAAAAAATTATTCCTCCACATTCACACAAACGATAATTCAGTTTTACGTCTGTCATAGAATGACTCTTTCTTATCGTTCCTATTTCTATTATTTATTGATTACCAAAATTTCCTTGAATAATTTTCATCTTCACCCTTTATAGGTTTACAAATGCTACAATTCTGATGCTAATTTATTCCTTCTATCTTTGATTTTTTTCGTTTTTTTCATGTATCAAATTTTTTTCATTTTAATCCTGTTCCATCCTTGCTCAAAGTTCTGAGGCCTAGTTTTCTGTTTGAACCAATCATTAATAGCACTCGACCTCTTCAAAGCTTGAACTACTCCTCTAGAGTCTCTTCTCCTGTCATCTTGACACTTTCATGAGTACATTGCGGTACTATCAGGCCATTTCCCCAGGAACATGACTTACCGTCTCATAGAATTCCTCAATTGAGTCTGAAATTGATGATCTGGTATCAAGAACTTTTGTCAACTCAGACATCGCAAAAATCTCTTCGGGGGAGAAGAAAGTTAACTTTTTTTAATCCTACATAAAGGGAAAAGCTGCAATTAGATTGCTTTGTGAAAGTTCATCCACCCAAGATCCAATAGTTCCTTTTTTTTCAATTATGTAGAAACGATCAATAAGTTTCAATTCAAGAAGTCCAAGTCGTAGACTAATTAAGTCTATTAGAAAGATATGTCCATGTTTCTGACGGAAAGAGGTTCGAGGCGTTTTTAATCCTATTGTTTATCATAGTTCAATGATGATGAAAAAGCTTTTTAAAAGATACATTCTGATATTATCTGTTGAATTCAGGCAAAGCCCTTAGTTTCAGGAGATACAGTACTTCATTAGGATGTATTTTACAAGATTTCTCCTTCAAGACATTTTGAGCAAGTGAAAGAGTTAATTTAATATTTGGAACTCAATTTTAGAGGAAAAAATTAGTCACACGATTTTTTGGTTTTTGGTTGTGGTTTTTATTTTCTGTCGTCTTCTGCCGTGTTTTTTGTTTCTTTATGGGAATTATTATTTTTCAGGGGGTTCTGTCTTAGCTCTACCTATGTAAATTGAAAAGATACACAAACTGCATCGATAAAAAAAAAGTTGCCCACATATATATGCATATACTATTCACTGCTACAATCCAGACAAATATTATATTTTCAAGGGAAAATAGTAGAACCTTGTGTCTTAGAATATTTCATTTGAACGATATTTGATTGGTATCACATGTATAACTATTCCGGAGACGGATGGAACGTTCTATCTGAAATGTTTGTTTGTTCTTAAAGAGGGGGAAGTTAGCGCAGCATTGAGGGCCGATACCCTCAATGGTCATCCTATTTGTTAATTGAAAATGTCCCGTTTTTTCGAGAACCCAAATTAATTATGGTCTTAATGCATCTTACTTATAGCTACTCATGGAGCCAAAAGACAGAATCGAACCAAACACCTCAATATATATGAGTAAAAACAAGAGTCCGTGATATCGCAAAATTCGAAACTTTACAATGGCAATGGGTCGATGATGTTGCAAGAATGGTAGATAACTGCCGTACATAAGAACTCACAACATGGATCCCCAGAGATCACATGAAAATCTGACAAAATCAAAGATCACTGGTCAACGTAGATATATGGAATAAAATGCTCTTCGACGCCGATGAGAGTGCGAAGCTTGAAGGGTTGTGCCAAACGACTGACGCTAAAATTCCATACCAAAACACATGAAGAACACAATCAAAAATCACTTTGCTAAGACGTATTTCCTGATAGTAGTAATGGTTCCATCTCGATGGTTTCCGTTCTTCTTCGTATATCACACTCATTCCCCCATTTTGTAAGACTCACCAGGACAATTCCAAGCACGTGACTACTATAGTACAGGCGATTCCAATCCTGACTTTGCAACTGACAGTTTTAGGCTATAACATTACCGTTTGACTCGCTAATTTAAATGAGCCAATTGATTGCTAGATTTTTGCGTAATAAAAATATTCTAAAAGCTTCCAAACAGTATTTACTCGTGAAAAAACAAACTTTTCTTTTCCAGGATGTCATTTAGATAGGCTGATTGCTCTGTGTATTTCAACGCTTTAAAACTCGAGTGTAATTTTTTTTTAAATACTTGATTATTATTGACTAGAATATTTGTATTCAAATCTGTTTTGATTCTTCAATTTTCCCGTGGCGTTTAGTTCAGGTCTGTTTAATAAACACACTTTTGTCCCGTGGTTAGATTCCTAGATACCCAAATGAGAATCAATCAATAAAAGTTTCCCAAGATTACATCAGTCTCATCTTTCCTCTTTCACAGCATATTTGTTGATATGTAGTCCACATGATCAATTTGAATTGTGTATCAAGAATAGGATTACGCTTGGCTAATAATAATAAGCAAAACACATTGTAAATTATATCGACCATTGGAGTCCCAGGTGATAACAAATTTATTTTTGTTATCAATATCTTGCAACCTTGGGCTATTGAAACAACACCGAATATTCTGCATTTGAAACACTCCGGAGTTGTCAGCAGTTTGAGCAGTATAATCCTCTAATCTTTACTCAATAAATGGTCGTAGTTATTTGGTAAACCATTGCTTTTAAGGACCCTACACATTTAGCAATAACTAAATATATAGTTGAATGCGCAAAAATACTGTTAAATGAATAGTATCTATATAATGTAAAATAAAACGATATTCCATGAGTAGATTATCAATAAATATTTTCTAGTCAATGGGATATATTTTATTTTGAGAAATTATCTGAAACATTCGCAGTGGACAGCGTTTTTGATTTATCTGCCGGTTTTTTGCTTCCATTTATTTAGCACTGCCAAACATAAGTCACGATGCTATATCTCAGGATATTTTATCGAGAAGTATGCGTTTTCAGAGGCTTGCAAAATCAACACATTGAAATATTCTTCATTAGTTGGATATAAGACAAAGATAAATATGGGTCCAATTGGATAGTTTCTAGAGTGCCTTCTTACTTATGTTTCTCACCTAGCTTCGAACAAATCAAATGAGATATTAAGAAATTTGCAATTTCATGTAATCTATAAATCCTGTACACTGGAAAATGTTTTTGATGGTTGGGTCTTAAATATTGGGGGCTTCCTGCTGCTGCCATTCAGATTTCTTTGAATACGGCACTGGATGTTGACTTCAGTTGTAAATGGCCTACAGTACATTGGTTAATATTCAATCCACAAGACCAACTTGAATTGTTTACACTATCATCAACGTGCCAGCGAGTGGGAATTAGCACAATCGTTTGTAAAATAAAATAAAACAAAGAAAATTCATGATCAATGTGTAAGTAAAGGAGAAATATACTTTGTGTAAGTATGGTAGTAACTAAGAGCTTTCAAATAAAAATAAAAATGATAAAACAGACATCTGGGACTCTGATAATAATCTTAAAAACTTTTAGAGCTTTCCAATACATAATTTTAGCAATTTGTAAATAGTCACAAAAATTATTTTGACTTTTTTTTTTCCTCCAATATTTGACAAAAATCTTTACCCGTTTCCTAAATACTCTAAAAAAGAAACAAGCATTGCTTTTAAGGATGCCAAAGTGTGTTTTCATGTCATTTTTAGCAACTGTATTTTACATCTGTATGCACAGGGGTTGAGTGCTTCAGAATAAAAACACCATGAGTC
Organism: Thysanoteuthis rhombus; assembly: GCA_963457665.1. NCBI lineage: Eukaryota > Metazoa > Mollusca > Cephalopoda > Oegopsida > Thysanoteuthidae > Thysanoteuthis > Thysanoteuthis major. The sequence continues at coordinate 3,257,115 of OY735214.1, read as the reverse complement.
AATACAGCAGCGGCCATCTTGAATCGAAAACGTTAAAGATCTTATACCACAAATCCAGCCAAAAGATTTAGTCTATCTCGGAAGACTATATTAGCAATCTATTACCAGAACTTATTCCTTCCCTCCATCGAAATTCCCACTGACTTGTATTTTGTGATATTTTCTTCCCAACTATCGAGTTGCTAAAAATAGCTGATATGTTTTTGTTTTTTCTATTTTTCCTTTTCAAACAAAACATATTTGAATTTCATTTAAAACATGTCATTCTGATAGCATTGTATTTGACATCTATATCCTGTTCAGAAACCTCTAGATTTACAGGAAATTGCTAGAAATGATTAAGACCCTTGAAGGTATGATTTTGTACAAGTCGTTTTCCGTTAATTGTCGATGAAAAATCAAATAAAGATATTTTTACATTTATTCGTCTTAAATACTTTCTAACAGTTACTTATCGTCTTTTTATGTCATGACAACCGAAAAGAAATTCACCCGTAGTGATAAAAATATGAAATTCTATGAATTCTGTGTGGCTTTCAACAATCTTTCGCATAAGTGTGTGTGAATTATTTTATATATGATAGTGTCCACGCTTTAAGACGAAGTATTATACGGATAATCAAATAAGAGTGGTTTCAATGCGTTGATGTGTTGCATGAAAAAAAGTTTGAAACAAATAACAATTGGGGGTAGGCACATGTAATTATATAATGTACCACCTTGCTTCTGTGTGTTGCAACTTTTCACTTTATATCCAAATTAGAAAAATAAAGCATTTTGAAAAGTTATCAAACAGAAAGCAATTAACATTATTTTTGTCATGATGAACAGTGTATCCATAGTGGCAGAAAAGGCATGTCTTTGATTTTGAAGGGATGCATAAGTTAAGGGCATTTTCGCAGAAAATTTTCTGTGTAAACAAAAGTATTTGATTGGAGAAAGTTTCAAGCTAATTTGTCAAACACACTACCGTACATAAAGCTTTCCCTGATGGGACATTACTAAAGACATCAACAGAGGGAGATATAGAATGACCTCACAGGTCTGTTTGTTTTTCCAACAGTAGGGATTTTGGAACACTCTTTGTTCTTCCAGCAAGAATTAATGGTAAATACTTTCTCGATTTACACTATTTTGGATGTCGCAGGGAAAGCTATACAAATGGGAGTGGTTCACAAATGCACAGAGGCCTCAATACAACTCTCGAAAAGGAGGGATAATGGTGTATTTTTTAGAAAATTTAATTCTTCTTAATTTTCAAATTCCTTGTTTAGTATAGATTTTTGTAAGTGTAAGTCTCTGTGAAGTAACGGGCGGGTAATGTTGTTTTAGGGGCTTGATAACGCTAAAAGAATATTTCTAAAGCAATTGCAAATCCTTCTTCGTGTTATGCCATGTCGGATAGCGGAGAAAATCTATACTCGGGTATGTTCCTTAATAAAAGTGAAATGACGTAAAACCGACATACGAAATGCTGAGGATATCAATATCTCACATTTCCCAATTGTTGACATGTAACATGTGCATAATTATTGACATGTGCGTAATTATTACCTTTCTCAGCATAGTCTCAATTAATAGTAATACCTACAATCATTTTTTTATTCACTTTCAGTTCAAGCTCTGGTGTACAGCGACAAGAATGTACCTATTAATACTGACCCACCTTTAGCACTAGTTAGTTATGTTTCACTTTTATTCATTGTTTAAATGAATTCCACACTTGTACCGATCGGAGAACAATCATTAATAATATTTCCCTTGGGTGTGTAATTATCTCCTCATTTCAGGCCAATTGAATCGACTTTTTGCTCGACGACAAAAAAATTTCGTTTCCATGTCACGTGCCGGGAGCAAAGGATAAAACAACCAATGTATGTTAGTCTCGGCTTCTTTATCTCTATCCAAGCAAGATTATATCAATTCTAATCCAAATGTAAATTGTAAAACACACTTTTAGAGCAGATGCCAAATTTTGATTATGTTGTGAGTTAATTGAAAGTCATTACCACCATTGTTAATTGTTTAATAAAGTGCCAGCCGTGTGACTCATTTCGAACCTGCAAAACAAAGGGAGATCCAAGAATCTGAGGGGTGGTTCTTCAGCAGTAAGCGATTCATTATTTTGGAATTCACCAGTTAAAAAAACTATCATTGTCTTCTTTTCCTTTCGTCATGAAGATTCTCTGGAGGACATAGTGGTGTAATTACACTGCAACGAGTCTAATTAAAGCGATAGCGAGTCGGTTTTTAATTTACTACCCTTGGCCGAACTTCTTTCCGGGGCTCAGGAACAGCTATGGCAACTGCTAAGGAGTAGATTCTTTTTCCTTGTAGAGTAACTTTCTCTCTTATAGAGAGCTTTACACAGCTGAAGATCACCTCCTGCCTTTCTAGTGACTCAAAGATAGAGTTTGTAGATCGTAGATATTCGAATTGATTTTTTATGAAATTAATACAAACTTGACGGAATAAATTGGAACTAATCCTAATAAACCTTTGGACAAATTATTGTTTTCTTATCAACGAAGACCAATATCAATAACCTTTTTGTTGTATCATAGTTACAATAACATTTTAAAACGAATGATTTGGACATTCCTTGGGATACTTGCTATTACTAAGTTTAGTTTAGTTCAACACAAGACCACATTAATTAACTTGTTACAGTAGTAACAGTTAGCAAAATAAGTTTGGTAACCGTTATGATACAGAGCATGAAACTATTATTGAATTACTGAAATGTTCTGGGACATCACGAAATGGCGTGAGGATTTCACGAGCTCGCTAGTTTCACTGTCCTACTGTAATATCACCATCGATCCTTCTAGGGATAAATAGGACTCAGCTGACAACTTCATCGGAATATTATCATTCGAGGGATTACTGATGCGTGTCACGATAAAAGCTCTGCTTCAATAATGGCTTCCGAGTTTGCAAGGAGCGTCAGCGAATGCTAAAATTGGTTGAAACATTGATCTTACAAAGTAATTCTCCAGCTGTGAGCGTCGATTGCGAGATAAACTGGAGCCTTTATTCAACTGCATATAACCTCAAAAAGGAGCCAATGTCTTTTTATCGGACTGTTGTGAAATCCTACGCGCCAGGTCTATTGCTGTACACAAAGGCATAATCTTTCTTTTTCTTTTTTCCAATCGAACTAATACAGATGGCAGGTTATTTACCGTCTACATGAAGATAAAAGAGGGGATACCTCGGCTTCTGAATACACTTTATTGCATTAGTGTCATTCAAAGCGATATATGGACACTTAAGCTGTCATCTTTACAAATGGTTCCATAGAAAAGGAAGAGTGGGCGAAGGTTATATTAATCTTACGAGTCAAAACCCTTTAACGGTTTAGTTTAGAAAGTTTCCACATGGTGTGCCTAAATTATGGCATCTCATCTGATCACCGGCACTGGCCTGTTATCACCCGTTGTTGGACATGGACCTCTCCCAAGATTCGCTGTCACGGGCATAGCGGAGCCAGTACTTTCTGAATTTATCTAGATTGTCACATCAATTAACTTTTTGTCAGCTACAGTTTCGCATATGGTCTCTGGAGATCTACGTCGTGAGTCATGATGTCCAGCTGATTGCTGTATGAGTTTTCTAACAGTTTTTATGATGTCTCAGACTCATATTTTTTTCTCTCTCTGGTATACTGTGCTGTCTTATGATTCCCCGATGTAAGGTTTTAAATGCAGGTTGTACAGTTTTCAGTTTGAGGGTCAGTCTCCTAGTTCCATCTTTAGCCCAATATGTAATTCTCAGTAAGATACATTTGTTATATACCCTTTTTTTAGGATTTGTTGGGTTTTCTAGTCGAGCTTGCTCTAGCAAAAGCTTGCCCTAGCAAAAGCTTGCCAGCCTAGTGTGATTATTTGCTTTATTTGTTCATCTTTTGATGACTCAATGGAAACTCGCTAACCTAAGTAGAGGAGAGGTCTCTTTTCTCCAGCTCTGCGTTTCCTATTTCGATCGTGGCGTATTTGTCCCCCAATCGCATCTTTATGATACTAAAAACCTCATTCCTTCATCTGCATGTGTATGTGAGCCAAATGATAAAAGTGTGCCACCGAATTCGTGGTCACTTTTATGTATATCATAATGATCGTTTTATATATATATATATATTAAAATATATCTCATATATGTATATTAAGATATTTACATATATATATATATATATGTGTGTGTGTGTGTGTGTGTATACATATGTCAAGATACATATATATATATATATATATATATATATATATATATATATATATATATATATATGAATATATATTGCATTGAAAATTTGTTGACCGACATGCTTATCTTTCTTTCCTGTTTGAGCTCCTTTACGCTATCTAAATGATGAATGTATCCAACACTTTATGAAATATACCTATTGTATACTGCATGATATTATATTATAATACATTATATTGCATACATGATTTGTGTGATATGGTTGCGTTCGTATATATATATATATATATATATATATATATATATGTGTGTGTGTGTGTGTATATATATGTATATATATACAGATACATATCATATTTAGATATACTAAGATAAATATACATATACAAATAAGATATCTCTCTTGACCTGTCTCTTTATCACTCTCTCTCTTTCTCTCTCTCTCTCTATATATATATGTATGTACTTCAAAATATTTCTGTATTTCTTGCTGTCTCTATATACATCATGATATATATCTTATACGTATATATATGATATATATATATGTAATATATATACATATATTATCATATATATATATATATATATATATATATATATATATATATATCGGTTAAGATATATATATTTCTTTACATATGTATTTTAAGAAGGTATGTATCATATATATATATATATATATATATATATATATATATATATATATCTCGAAAAGAATTCTTTTGCTCATATTTGTACAGAAAGTGAGCATATATTTTTTTGTTGATTCAATTTCACACGAGCATACCTCCAGTTGTACAATATCGTTCAATTTTTGATTTCAATGTAACCTAATGTTTAATTAAATATGTCTTCATCATTTGGTATTAAGTGCATGTTCCGTACAAATATATATAAAAAATCAAAACTTCAAAAAATTTTGAAAAATCAGGACGTGAATAATTAAATTGGTTGACAAGTTTGAGCTCGAAAATTTGCATAAATTCATGTGTGCTTGTTTGTTTTTTCAACTTTCTTCCTCTCAGTCTCTCTGTCTCTGTCTCTCTGTCTCTCTCTCTCTCTGTCTCTCTCTGTCTCTCTCTGTCTCTCTATCTCTCTCTCTCTCTCTCTCTCTCTCTGTCTCTCTCTCTCTCTCCAAACAATGTATGATTTTTATCATCTTTTCCTGGTCATACAACCGGAGAATTATGAATAATTGGAACTTTGTATTTAATACCATAAATTCGATCTGAACAAGACATCTTTTAGACGCCGGGGATCCAAATTGTATTTCTAGTGTCTGACATGAAATGTTTCTGATCAAATTAAAAGCAACTCAAATTATCTTCCGTTTTCAGATTTTTTTTTTCAGATGGCGTCTTAAACATGTTGCTTAATTAGATTAATTTTTAGGTTAGGAATCACGAAGTCAGCTCTTTAATGGTTCTCAGTCGTAGCTGAATAGGTCAATGTTAGTTTGAGGTGATCTGGAAATGAATTTATAATTGGAATTATTGGTTTCTCTTTTCATGTATAGTACGTATGTTTATTTGTAAAAATATGTTATCCAGTCATATCAGTTTCAGAATAATTTGAGATTGAATTTTTACTTCAAATGATTCATAATTTCCGTTTCACATTACAGGAAAATCAGTTGATTTTTCTTCCATTTATCCCGCATGCAGTCTAGTCAATCCATTTTTGAGGAGACTCCAAAAGAAATTTGAATCCCGAATTATTCTTGCTTCTGGTTTATCAGAGAAATAGCATGCAAATTCATTCAAAGGATATTATGCATGCAATCCAGTTAGTCAAATTTTGTGGTGATTTGTAAATGAATAAATTTATTTATGTTTATTGTTTTACAGGGAAATGAATAGAATGCAACTTTTCATAGAATTACAAATACGTTCAAAGCTGACATTTTCCCCGTCTTTTCTCTTTCTTCCTCTTTTCCCTTCTCCATTTTTGTCTTTCCTTCCCTCTTTTCTTCTCTCCAACCCTATCTCTATCTCATTGTTTTCCCTTTTTTTTCTATTTTCTCTCATCTTCTTTTCTGCTCATTCTTTGTTTTTGTTTCGTTTTTTTATTTTTTTCTTGATCAACTCTTTCTCTACTTTTTCCCTTCTCAACACCCCTCCTTTTCTAGTTTACATAACTCACTCAATGTCTTTTTTCTTCTCTTCTCCTACCCCGCTCCATTTTCTTTCTTTTTTTTCTCAGTCTGTCCTTTTTCTCTCTGTCGAATTCCTTCCTACCTACTTCGTTTATTCTTCGTTGTTGTTCTTCACCCTCTCTTTCATCTCCATTTTTTTCTTCTCTTTTTTGTCAGATTTGGGTATGTTTGCCTCTTTTTCTTATCCCCCACCCCCCAGCTCTGCACTTTTCCCCTCTTGCCTTTTAAAACTCCGACCATATTTTTCCATTTCCTTTTTTCTTCTTCCGTTTCCTCTTTCTTGTTCCGTCCCAACTTTTTATTTACTCTTCCCCCTCCTTTGTCTCTTCATTTTGGGGGCTGTTGTCTGGCTCTTACCACTTTCTTTTGTTCCTTTCACATCCCCACTATGTTTTTTACTATTTGTTTTGTCTTTCTTGCGTTTTGTTCTCCACTTTCTGCACGCCTTGACTTTTCACTTATTGTCCACCACCAATATATATATATATATATGTGTGTGTGTGTGTGTGTGTGTGTGTGTGTGTGTGTGTGTATGTGTGTATGTGTGTGTGTGTGTTCCAGAAAGCTTCACAGCTTTGAACACTAAACACTAAAAACCTTTCAATAGATTTGAGTCACTTTAGTCACGTATTTCCCGATATATGTTAATGCAATTCATGTAATCTTCAATGGAATTTTTCCCAATTACCCCTATACTTTTTATTATTGTACAATGTATAAATTGATTGTTTTGGGGATTTTCACTTGTTTACCATGTAACCGTTTGGAGGATTTGAAAAACAAAACAGTTATATCAAAACATGGCATACATTTAGTTTCCATGGAGGGGGACAAAGCTCACTCAAAAGGTTACACAAAAAACATTTTTTTAACGATGAGGCAACATTTAAGTATAACAACAGATGTGACTCACCCTTTCGGTCATTTCTATAGAATATTCACCCATGGGAACTTCTGTTGTGTCGGTTTTAATTTCGAACTGCATACAAACCTACTTATGATATCATCTTTAAGAATACTAATCACACAGAAAAGAAATTTTGAGTCGATTGTTTACCAACATAAGACAATTGTTTTCCACTAACTTTAAACTTATTAATCAACATCGTATACAATTATGTGTATATATATATATATATATATATATATATATATATATATATATATATATATATATATATATATGTTATTGGGTATGTATTTGAGTCATTCACAGACTGCTGTTTGGTTGTATTACAACTCTTCTGTGAGGCGATAGACTATCCTTTAACCCGTCCAATACTACGAAGTAGGACCAAAACTTCAGCTTCAAACCCAGAGACTGGCATTTTACCCCTACCCCACGCAGAACTGAATGGTCTGTAAGACTGAATTCAAGTGATATATTTACTTGCACACAGCTCCCCATCCACAAGAGTGCTCCATTCTAGAGTTGGAAGAGCACTGCTATATAGCTTATGTCATGCTTCTGTGTGTGTGTGTGTATGTGTGGGTGTGTGTGTGTGTGTGTGTGTGTGTGTGTGTGTGTGTGTCTTAGATTAACTTTTCAGCAACTGATTTGATTTGACTATGCATGAAAATATGAGGGTGTGTTTGTGTTTGAACGATGTATTAGTTTCAAGTATTTTTACCGAAAATTTTTTTATTCACACACTTCATTTGATCATTGTCTAGTCAGCAAATTACTTGCCCTGGCTTCCCAAAACTTACACCTTCTTTCAGCTAAATCGTTCATTTCACCATAGAAAAATTGTTTCTCTTTTTAATTCTATAGGGAGTTTTTATGTATGAAACTTTGTCTGTGGATGTGTGGTCCTGGGTGTATTTGTTTTAGGCAAAAGAAATAATTTCAAGCATTTCTTAGTATAAACCTTTTATTTATCTTTATCCATTGTATAATTATTTAATCATCAAAACATTTCCCCTGGCTGTCTGTGATCTTACACAACCTTTGAAGAAAAGTAAAATTTGTGAAGACAAGGTACTAAACAAAGTTTCCTAATTTGATTTTCTGTCAATTTTCTCAACGCTAGTAGGTTATTGTAAATACTAACCCCGTTATTGTAGGAAGACTTACGCCTTTGTATCAGGATTTAATTCTCCACTCTTTTTCAATGTTTCCTTCCTTGATTTATGTTTCGCTTTGTTTTCCTACTTTAACATTCTTCTTTTCCAGCCTTTTTAAACTTTCCTTTTCGATTTCTCCGTTTTTCTTTCGTAATCTTTTTCTGTATTTTCCAATTCCTTTTTCTCATTTTGCATTTATTTTCCACCGACATCCATCTTTCGTTCCTGCCATCAATTTCTAGATTATTTTCATTCGTCTCGATTACAATGTTTTTTTCCTTTCTTCTCTTGATTTTTCCGGTTGATTTTTATTCTAGATTTTAAGCCCCCCTCCCTGCTGTTTTTTCTCCTTTCATGTTTTCGTTTTTACTTCATTCAATTCTTTACATTTTTCGTAATTCATTTCCTTGCTTTTTCTTCATTTATTTCCTCGCTTTTTCTTCATTCATTTCCTCGCTTTTTCTTCATTCATTTCCTTGCTTTTTCTTCATTCATTTCTTTGCCTTTTCTTCATTCATTTCCTTGCTTTTTCTTTTTTTAGTTTCCTCGCCCTTTCCTCTTTTATTTCTTTGTCCATCCTTCTTCTTTCGTTTTTTTTTAAATTCTTTTCTTGAAGCAGAGAGAAAAAGAGAATAACAAGTAAGAAGTAACAATAAAGAAGAAAAGGATAACGAGCAGGAAGCAAAGAAGGAGAAGGGGAATACCGAGTGAGAAGTGAAGGAGAAAGAAAGGAGAGAATGAAAAAAGAGAAACAGATTCTTAAATGACTGATTAGGTAAAAAGGAATGAGAAGCGGGAAACGGGAGAATAAAGGAAAGAAACAACCATTGAATGAAAAAGGGAAAAAATGATCAAGCATTATAAAGTAAGAGAGAGATAATAACTATTAAATAATAAGAAAAAGGTGAATTCTAAATAGAGAGGAATGAAAAAGGAAGGATGGAAGGGATCAAGAATTATTTTTAGAAAAGAAAATTGAACGATGGATGAGTAAAAACAAAAGGAAAACGGAAGAAGAATTATCGTGAAATTAGGGAAAGATAAAGGGGAGATAAAAGTAAAGGTGGAAACAAGAAAAGTAAAACAAATTTGAGGACCCATCAGTTAGACACCACAAGAGAAATCGAGAAAATGTGTATGTGTTCGTGTGTGAGAGGGAAAGAAAGGATATACGTATACATACGTGTGAGTATATGTACACAAAGCCTGTTCGGAGAGTTGCCTGCTAATTTCAATATCTTGAACACAGTTTGCACATATCTGATGATACTTGGTAACCAATCAGAGCGGACCTAACTGTGCATGCATCAACAAACACTCTCCTGTAAAAATACCCACTTAGTGGAGAGGCACCATTCACTAAGATGGTGCTCTTTGTGACCATCCTTCATGTCTCCTGCATGTTTTTATTTGGGGTAGGGGGATCACATCGACTGTTTCATAAAGGAGAAAGTTCTCTTTGATAAGTGTCAGAGGTCCCAATACAAGTGTTTCTGGCGGCACTAATGTTCAGTTGCCCTAGGTAGGCTAAATTCTCGTTTATATCTAATTTCCAGATACTCCTGAAACCTACTTCGTATGTGATATATTGGGAAAGTAAACAATGTTGTTTATTACAAGACAATGTTAAATATGGAACTAATGTTTTAAGAAAGAATGAAATCGAACTCTTTAATTTGGAATCTTATAAATTCTTTTTGAGCAAATGTTGTGCCCCTCCATTTTGAAATCTCTGATTTGATGTTTCATTGTCTCCCTTATCCTCTCTTCTGTTCGTCTTGTTTATGGACATGTTGTTACAAAAGTTTCCTGCTTCACCCACAAAAAAATGTCATTACAGTTCGAAAATCTTCACCTTTTGGTATTTCTCAAATAGAAAAACATGGAATCAAGTGAAAAGCAGATAAAGAAAGGGAGAGTTATATAATAATTGAAATAAAATGAAAGAGAGAGAGATGTATGTAAAAATTGAAGCACATAGATAAAGCTAGCTAGAAGAACGCCATTCGCAGACATTATCATTGTTCTTGTTTTATCATTGTTATTATCATTGCTGTGTCCCTTGATATAATTATTTGACCCACCCTTATTTATATCTAGAGATTAGCACTCTGTAGATTAATTTCGAATATTGCAAAAAAGTGTCATTTGACAGAGTGGCGTAGTGATTACAGAGGGCAATTGTTACCAGGGATGCAAAACCTCAAGCCTCTTTTAGGTATAATGGGAGCAACAAAAGTCAGTAATTCTGCACCTTGATATTGGAAAAAAGCATTATTTTAATTCAGCATATATATATATATACATATATAAACATACATACATACATACATACATATATATATATATGTATATATATATGTGTGTGTGTGTGTGTGTGTGTGTTGTTGGTGGGTGTGTGTGTTGTGTATATATATATTTATATATACATCTACGACATTGGGTGGATATTTTATGGGACCATTCTGAAAAAAAAATCCAACATCTTTTCTGAGAACTGAAATCATTTTCATCCTGGCCCTCCTTACCTACCCGTCCAAATGTAAGTTTATTATGTTCCTCTCTCAGAACCTTCTTTTTTCGGTTCAAACATGACTCTCAACAACACGGATACAATCAGCCCTCTTCTACAAAAATCCTCAACACAAATAAGTTTTCTTCCTGAAAAAGATGGCTGTCATACGTCGAAAGGCATGAAACATCTCATTTGAAAATGTTTCTTGGACATGTAAGACCTGCCTTTTTTTCCAACCATTTAATCGTCATTCTCATCAATATTTCGTCAGCCATCTCACAAAATTAACGTGTATATATATATATATATATATATATATATATATATATATATATATATATATATATTCATTTATAAATTTTCCAACATATTTTTCCTCATTAAAAATTACTTAGTGATCGGAATATATCCATGGTCGGGTCAGGCTACGGACAAATTGATAGATGTATTTGATATTTATTCACCTCTCTACCACTCCTACGATCCTTTGAGTCAACAGTGGTTGGTCGTTCACAAGTTCTTAGTCTTTAAATCAAGATAAATTGGTTCCACATGAACCAAAATGTGCTGTGATTGGCCTGGTTTCAAACGATTCTCCATTTGTTCTTGCATGGTACAGAATAAAGTCGTCGTTCTACAAGACTGTGGCTTATGATAGTTAGTAGATTTATTACAAGAATCCAAAACGTAGAGAATCTTTAGAATATCCGCTTCAACGGATTTTACTGAAGAAAATATGTCTTTTCTGAGTTTGTTGAGATTTGTTGCAACGCAACATTGAGCAACTGGTTCGACTCATTGAAGCAGTTGAAGAGGGAAGATCTTTAGGGGAAATGAAATCAATTGCTGATTTCTTTGGATGACATTGACCGTCTTCAGGTTACGAATGCAATGCAACAAACGACCATGATGCAGCAACGTATTTTACATGCATACGACCCTGAAAATATTATTTTGTTTCGATCCATACAGCATTAATTCTGATTCAAACACTTCAAGATTGCAGAAGTTTACTCAAAGAACACATCGGATGAAAATCGGAATAGTATTTTAATTCAGCTGAAAGATGGCGTCGGATCAGAATGAGCCAGCGATAATGATGCTAAGAATCAGGATGAATAAAAAGATTTTGCCTATTAAGTGCTGGAAACTTAACCTGATGTGATTAAATACACAAATTAGCTGAAGTGTATCAGGACATACAGAACGAGTGCAAATATTTTGTTGACTGAATATCGATGCTTTGATTTCGTTATGATTCATGAAATTTGCACAAAATGGAGAAAACGTTTGCCGTCACCTATTCTGATGCCATCCACGACGTGGATGAAAGGTCATAGAAAGTCAGGAAAATGATTTTGATTACTGAATTATGATGCCTTGAATTTATATGAATAAAAGATTTCTTCAGAAAATGTAGGCAAATTTTGCTTTAGCCTATTATGACGCCATACTCGAACAAGGATAATATTTTGACAACTGAATAATGATGCTATGAACTGATATGAATAAAAGATGTTGTCAAAAACCAGACGGAGAAGTTTGTGAGAACCTGATAATGATACCGTCGGGAAATCTTTCTTCAATTTGACCCTAAATAGCGGATGTGAGGAAGAGAAATGTAGCTGCTACTGTTTTGGTCCTTAGGCAACCACTAACCTCTGTGTGTGTGTGTGTGTGTGTGTGTGTGTGAGTGTGTGTGTGTGTGTGTGTGTGATCCAATATCTATCGAACTTCCACGGATGTCCATTGATGTATGTGTGTGGTGTCGGGAGCAAACGGGGCACTACCTCGCTCTCAACGAATCAGGCCTTCTTGCCAAAATTGAGAAATTGAAACCAACAACCTCATCGTCAACAAAATTTAATGATGAATTAAAATTTCTTTCACATAATTCCATCACCTTGTCATATCGTGTAACCAGGTTGACACAAAGATGTATAGCTAATCTATCATCCAACAGACATTTAGAATTATCTACATCTATGTCTTCTCTCTTTTGTACAGTGGCAGCAAACGTCTACTCTATCTTCCATTCCGGGACAATTTGTATTGAAATTGAAGCCAGTTGTGAGAATATGCGCTGGAACATAAATAAAGAAACCAAACGCTTCAAATCATTATCTACAGTATTTCACTAAAGCAATCTTTGCTTCTTGGTCGGTGGCTTCTCGCCAAGTAATCTCCAGTTTGGTGTATATTTAGAGCAATTTATGGCTCTGACGCCAACAGGCAGAATCATATTGCTCCAAGAAAAAAGCAGCACCACAAAATTGAATTTGTTAAAAAAAAAAAAAATGCCGTAGATTTCGAAAAAAAATGGAAGCTTCCAGATGTTATGTATGAGTGTCCGAGATGCAGTTTTTTTTCCTTCGATTCAAGATGAGGGATCTGGCTTGTACACAAATTGTAGTTGAAACTCTGATTATCACTGATGGCCTGCACTTCAGTGTACTTGCGCCATGGACTGTAAGACTTAAACAAGTTCAGTAATTTTCATGGTGTTTATCAAGAGTAGGAATTCAAATATATAAGTATCGTTACGAAGATTTATCCAATGATTAATTTCTTTCTGTTGAAGCTTATGTCCTGTTCTTATAATTTCTCTTGACTTCAACATTCATGTCTCTCCATCAAAAGAAAGGCCCCAAAGAAAGAAATTCGGAAAACAGTCTTTGATCTCTACTCACTGATAAAGGGGTTTTGATCAATATTGGTGATGGAGAGCATTGGAGTTATAAGTAAGTCGATAATTGTTAATCTAAACAAATTAACTTCATCGAGTATGGCTGACAAATATCTATGTTGGAATGTCGATAGCACGTAATCTCCTTTTGATCTTAGTAGTGAATGACATAGGGAAAAAAGTGTCGTGTCCATGTGTGGATGCTTTGTTGATGTTTGGTAAATTAGAAAAATAGTATTAGTATCACTTGCACCGATCTTCACACCATACAGACACCTACCTGTGTTGCAGTGTGGGATATATATCTAACCAAGAATAGGGAATTGAAAGTTTAAAATAAATATTAGGAGACTCAGGTAGATGCGAATAGACTAATCTAGTACTCTTGAAAGCGGTCGAAGAGACGTTGATGACTCTGGTGTATGACCAAAGATTCATATGCACATACGGGTTGACAATTTGATGGCTTTGTGAAGTCTTTCTGGGGTTTATGTTACGGTTTGTTTATACTACCCCGTCAGTCATCTATTTCTTCGTCTAATTAAGCGTCAAAGGACACGACAGTCAAGGGAGATTTTTGTACAGACCACGTATATATATATATATATATATATATATATATATATATATATATATATATATATATATATATATATATATATACATATATATATATTATAATGTGGATTTGCTACATTATATTATACTGCTAGCCTGATTTGTACCACATATACTGTATTTGTATATATATATATATATATATATATATATATATATATATATATATATATATATATATATATATATATGTGTATAATGTGTACTGTAGAGAGTGAGACAGACTCGGGAGTAAGGTGTTTAGAGGTGAGGTTTATTAATCATTAGATGTAAATTGTTGAGGCATGTTTCGGGATTCTTCCCATCTTCAGTAGTGTGTGCTGTTTGAGTATGTGTTGAAAGATCCCATATGGAACCAGAGTCCACTACCAGGAGCATGCATTGTGAGTGAATTGTGTTGTAAGGGCTGCTCGAGGCCTCCTGCTGAGTGGGAGAATGTCCAGTTAGGTATCAGGTCTTTGGTTGAGCAGCAGAAGTTGCTCTCTCTCTCTCTCTCTCTCTCTCTCTCTATATATATATATATATATATATATATATATCACACCTTTTTCTACGAGTACTATGCTAATAATAAACGAATTTATTTATCTTGCTCCTCACGATCTACCGGGATCAATACCACTGAAAGAGGCCAGCCATAAGCTGACCCCTAAGTTATAATGTCTGTTGTTTGTTTGATAGTCGGGAACCAAGAAAACATTCCTCAGTGATTAAAAAAAAGTGCTTTTTTTTTTTGCTAAAAAAAGTGTGTGGTATGAAACTTGCGATAGGACACGTTTACCAAAGTATATACGTAGCACACGGATCCACTGGTGTCAATTAATGATTAATTTCATGTAAGGCGTTACCACTTCTGATTTATATAGTCATTGTTGCATTTTTTTGAAATTATCTATGAACATATTCCTCTAATATAGACTTCAACAAAACAATTGGAATGGTATATCATCAACAACGGATATCAGTTTTTCCTATCTTGACGACCAAAATTCAACTTTTAAGTTGATTACTTTGTGGAAAGTCAGACGTCAAATTCGAAAAATTGATTTTTTTTGTTTTATTTTCGATGGAATGATATAACCAATGCATATTCCAACGTTATCAATGTTTGAAAATATATTTTTAAGGAGAATCATAAGCAATGTCAATAAAGTACGAGCGTATTTTTTTAATATATATTAAGCATTGACGAATATGAACGTTTACATTTTGCAGAGTATCTTTTGTCTACTTTTCAACGGAAAGGCTGGGATCCATTGCTGATAATATTGTACAATGCACTCTCCTACTTGAAGTTCTTTGTTAAGAAACAAAAATCTCCATCTTGATCTACAGAAAACCCTACAGTGAAGCACCAGGGGATATGTACCCAATACAGGTAATTGTTTTGCTATGATGCAAGATGGGGTGATTGGACCTTATTTTTGGAGAATGGCGAAGTTGTTACATTTATTGCTGATAGTGAAAGGCATCTTCGAATCGTCGATATTTCTTTTAAGAGTAGTTTCATCAGGGTTTTTTCCCAAATGAAAACGAAAATTCATGCACGTACTCTATTCTATTTAATCGGGTATCTCAGAACTTGCTGAGAGCGCTTGCAAATACTATAAAGAAAGCTACAAGAGATAAATCAATCGATCTAGGTATGGTGAGCTTGCTCATATAATATCGACCCATGACACCTAGCATTACGTTGTTCAATCCAGGCACTACATAAGATTTCTCTTGTACGATGAGATCTTATTTTGTGTGAGAAAAAGACAAATCCCTCCAGACACCATTTGAATATCTGCTAGGGTCTTCTATAGCATAAATGAAATGAAGGAATTGAAAGAACCAAGAAATATTCTTTTATGTAAATTCTTTTATCAAAATGAGTGCAACCACATTTAAACTGCTTCGAGACCGAATATATATATATATATATATATATATATATATATATATGTATATATTTATATATATATATATGTATATATATATATATATATATATATATATATATATGTATGTATAAATGTGTGTGTGTGTGTGCGTATTCAGTTCACTATGCTGAATCTTTGTTTCAAATGATCCCCATTTTTACCTGGTGAATGTACCATTTGGCCTAGACAATGTGAGAAAAATAGACAATTAAGTAAAATGAGGGAACAAACACACGTTGAGGAACTATGGTGCAGATATGGACAGTGAACAGATAAGATGATATTTGGACATCCAGAACCGTCAATATACGCACATATATGCACACACGTACACATAGAACTACACACATACATCCATTCACATACAGACTGACTCAGTTGATTACCAAACCACACATATACACATACGCACATACGTATGCTCAGCATACTTAAGCCCATGAATACGTGCAAACGTCCATACTTACGCATATACTCCTGCATTCCAGTATAGTGTTATCATAAATTTCCCCAAATCGATTCCAGATGTATATTTAAGAAATTATTAAACATATTTGAATATCAGTCACTGTGCATGTGAGTCTCTCTCCGTGTGAGTGCATACAAGTCCAAGAAAGAGAGTACATATGCACATATTCATGTGTGCACATACCTGTGTGTGTGCGCTCACACGTGCGATTGTCAGTGTGCGCGTGTGCGTATATCGTATTGTCTGTGACTGTGCTCGCATATATGTGCATGTTAGCATGTGCACGTGGGTGTGCTTGTGTGTTTGTGTGAATGTGTGTGTGTGTACGTGTCCATTTGTGGGTATGCACTGAAACGCTATGTGTTGTGCTTTTCCCACTGCTATCAAACTATTTTCCTCGGTGTGATCGTCACAATTAATGACCAATCAAACACCGAGCTTTACCGGTCGAATAATGTAACGTCAGTAATGTAATGTAACAACAATAATAATAATAATAATTATTATTATTATTATTATTATTATTATTATCATTATTATAATAATAATAATAATAATAATAATAATAATAATAATAATAATAATAATAATAATAATAATAGGGAGAAATCGCATGGCTTTCATAGCAACCGAGAATAACACCATGGGAATCAACTATCGTAAGTATTAAAAACAATTTCAGCATCTTTATGCACCTTTAAAAAGACAAAACTGCTTTTGTGTTTTGCAGGTAATGGTTCAATATCTGATTTATTTTAAATGATATTCTCCAATATTCGTTTTTTTTATTATTCTTTGTCCGAATTTAATTAATTTGCCATCTGTATATCAATGTTGAAATGAACCTAAAATGTGTTGGTACTTTTTGAAGTCACTTAAATCAAGGCTAAGATACGATACACAAGAGAGCAGATAAAGAGAAAAAATACGCGAAGTTGAAATTGAGACTAGCAACTATACAGAATCCAAATGCAGCAAATAAGCCGAGTAGAATTACAATATCAGGTACAAATGGATGGGTAAGACGATCAAGTTTGAACCGAAAAAGTGACTCAATTTGAACCATACAAATCGATGGTATATGTACACACTAGTTGATTAAGTCTAACATTTGGACGTATGCAACAGGTTACATAAACATGACTTGGATTATCAACTCATCCGCAGTTACAACTTCAGGAAGAATTTGTTGGTCATTTTGAACTTTTCCCCGTAGGTACACATTTACTCTGATAGCAAACAAGCCATGTGCAACAAGAGTTTCCCTGACCTTACTTCGTAATGAAACTGTGCGACCAATTAACTCCTGTCCTTGGATCTACCACTGCTTAATGGCTACACGTCCAGCCCATGTGTATCGGTCGATATATCTTCAAGGCTCCTGTCTTGTCGCCCGAATTTTCACTTTCTCAGCGCTCACCAAGGGGATTGAAAATAGCAGACTATTCAAACAATCTCTCCCATCAAGCTCTGTCCATGACTCTATTCTTGTCTTTGAAGACAACAGAGCAAGTTTGAAATTTTTCCACTAGGGAGAAAGCCTGGACCAATTGGAAGAAGATCCCGGAATGGTAGGTTGATTGAATTCCCGTCTCGGTCTTGTTGATGTAGACTAAAAGACTGTGGAGAGATACATTTAGTATCGGTTTGGTTGTAGGAACTAACAGAAGGGAGTCAACATCCAGTTGCTTTAAAAGTGTCCCGCTCCCTGTTTTGAAATCAGAGTCGACAAATACCTAGAGCAGTTGCCAACCACGGCTAGAGACTCAAGTCTATCAAGCTATTCAGCCATTATTCATGCATACTGACGGGGCTGGGTACAGGATGGATTCATTTTCTTCTCGATTGCATGACTCAAAAATTTAAAAAAAAACTGTCTCAGCTAGAGTATGAACTCAGATCGCCAATTCCATTACCTGTTTTGTTTGATGTTAGGCCATGCACACTTCCTGATCTATACTTTGCTACGCCCATATTACTTGGGGAAAAGCTATTTTAGCCGGATGTCATGCTTAATATAAGTATGAGTTCTCAAATGTTTTGATTCAAAAAAACATTCATTTTCACGGGCCTCTTGGGAGCAGAACAATTCTTCAAGCTACGATGCGTAAATTGCTTTTTTAAAACCTCCAATCACTTTTTCTTCTTACTCATTTTGAAATATAATCAAAACGTTAAAAATATTTTAAAACGATGCTTTTCTCCAAGTCCCAGCGGAATTCCTTCATACAATGAATACACCTAGTTATACGTATATGTATACATAAGTATGCACATGTATTAATGGACACACACACGCATATATATATATATATATATATATATATATATATATATATATATATATATATATATATATGTTCATTTTTTTGCTGAGTGACGAAAATACTATAAAGTCGTATCAGACAAGACAGTGTTGAAAGGAGAGACTTAACATGTGAAAATGGGAATTCCTGGTTGATATAAAACGTTGTTAAGGGACCGAAGTTGGTATGTATATACTGAACTGATCTAGAATGAAAAGGACATTTTTCTCATTAGCAAAAAACGAACATTATTCTTTTTAGAAAAATCAAATCAGTATCGAAATCCTTGCTAGTCTCAACATCGACATTGAAGGAACCTATTTCAGAATCCACAGGTGCCACTCATCACACACTGTGCACGCTGACTAAGTATGACATTTTCATGTTTAGACTTCTTATTCCTGATTTCAATAAGTCTTATTCTCAGGTTGTAAATTCGGTTTGTACAAGTCTCTAGACATTTCTAGATGCTATGTTATTGAATGAATGGAGACGGGATGCAGATATTGAGCTCAGGTAAAAGTTATTGACGTCATCTTTTCTGCGATATTTGGGAATCCATAATCGATAATGACTTGGCACTTGATTAAATTGCCCTTATATGGTCATGCTGCGAGAATGGCAGACAACTGATGGACATCATGACTCACAACAGGCCAATAGGTTACAAAATGGAGAGACAATTCACGCAAATTCAAGAAGTACTGGCTCTGCAATACCCACGATAGAGAGGTGTGGCAAATTCCAGGGAAATTTTACGTCGAACGACGGATGATAAGAGATTAGTGATGATGATAATCATGATATGATTTCTGTAAAAAATCTTTGATTTTGTATGTAGTTGCCAATCACGTGCCAGCCCTTGATTCCAGACAGGTGAAAATAGAAAAATCACCCAAGATATTGAGTGAAAATCTGTACTACGTCCGGTAGCGCGGAGACTGTTTACAAATACGGACGCCAAAAGACGCACAATATTTGTTTTTTCTTGCTTGTAGTGATGACACAAGATAAGAAAAAATAACAAAAAAATATTCCAACAAAAATTTGAAAAAAATATTTTTGTGCAATGGTAGGGCGAGTAGATATGTGAATTTGCAAGGTTCTAGGTCTGATCCTGTGTCTGACAGCACTCACACATGTTTTTTGATGCTTCAAAAAAATTATCCCCCTATTGGAAGAATCGATAAAAGATTCGGACTATTCCAAACATTTCCAGGAAAAATCCTCAAGCCTGTGTATAATGGTGCGTCTGGTAGCGCTGACAGGAGCTATTTTTGGTGTCCAAAAAACAACTTTAGAACCCATTAAAATATCAGCAAAAAAATCAGATAAGAAAAAAACATTAAGATGTCTACGGCTATGCCAATTCGTACAGTTTTAGTCCAAATCATGAATCCAGTAGATTTGAAATAGTTTGTTTAAAACTGAGGAAAAAAACTAATCCATCTAAGTAAAATTACATTATGATTTTTATTTGGTTACCATTATGGCTACAGTGACCCAACAAATGGTGACAACGGCTGGAACACTCGATTAAGCCCGTAGTTCGAAGAAAGCCATGGAAAGAATCGCCTGAGACGTTTTTGTGTCAACTAAAGCAACGAAATTAGCTTGAGTACAAGAAATTATAAATAACTTGAAATCCATCACTGGATCAGATATGCATGGTTCGAGGACTGAATCAAAAGGCTCTGGTACCAAAATAATCAAATAGTTTTGAATCCATCTTCAAACCAAACTCTAATGACGAAAGTTATTTCATGCTCATACACTATTGTTCCAAATATATGAACTAATGTCACTGTATATGATACGTATTTTACTTTTTTACTACCATAGGAAACCTCTTCATGCTTTCTTTCCTCCAAGGAGTCGTGTATCACTTGTCAGTTACAACACATTTTTTGCATGTCATTAGAACTGTCAACAGACCAACGAGTAATTATTGCAAAAGGAACTGATAATTTTGGGACTTTTATTCGTGATAATTAGCTTCATCTCACATCAGGGCTGACCAGAGCTGGTGATGGACCCTAGGTCAGATGTGAAATGTAAGCCCCATCTCAAACTGCCTATACAGTATATTCGTAATCATCATCACCATCATCATCATCAGTCTCTCAACGTCTGGCTGGTTGAAGTTTTAGTATAATTCTTTCAATTGCACGTTGCACACCTCACAGTTTTAGGGTCAGTCTTTCGGTTAGGTTCCATGTTTCAGCTGAATTGTTGACTATCGGAAGGATGCATTGATTTCATACCCTTCTTCATAGGATTAATGGGATTTTATTGTTTATGATTTATTCATGATTATACTCATCTGAATGAATATATTCACGAGTATGACAATGGATCTAAAATGATTTGTAAACTTTTGAGTAGCCCCTTCCCTTTTGAAATTGTAGAACCATACCAACTTGCCCACCAGTCTCATCTAGACCTCGTGACCCCCTGCCTCCCCCCCCGAGTAACTTAGCCTACTTGGCATCCTCTGTCCGGCCTTGTCGAAGAAAATCGAATTAGTTCTTAAAAGACTCGACGTATACACAAGTGTACACGGTAAATACGCCACGAAGCCAATCAGATGGTGAAATGTCTTTGCAAAGCATTGTTGCATGATTAAGCCCCAATCGTCCGTTTTATTCTGACAAACCAGAACACAATTGAACAACTCTGAAACCAAGTCGAAACCTTTCTGAATTATGAATGAGACTGAAATTCGAGGTTTTCTAGGATCCCTGTTCGCTTGAATGACATCTTATCTGCAGCCCCGGGGTGTGAATATCAGAGCCGATAATGTATGGAGCAGGAAAGCAATCATTTAATGGATCGTTATCCAGGATTTCCAAACAGTTAAGGATGTCTTCCCCGGGGACAAAAGCATCCATGATTAAGTTACGGCTTCACCATATTGGTTTAACAGTCAATCCATTCAGTTAATCGCTCGGCCGTTGGCGTTTCTGCTTTATTAGATATAAAGGCCAGTGAAAGTCGTCAGAATCCAATTTTCGTCAGCTCAAGTCATTACACCGGATGACATTTCAAAGGGTTAAAACCTGGAAGTTTTTTTTTTCTTTATCTTCTTTTATTTTCCAATTTTTCCCTCTTTTTTTCTGTTTTTTTCTTTCCTCATTTTTTTTCATTATAAAATAATGCATTCATATTCCCTTGTTTTCTCTTTGTTCTTCATTTCATTTATTCTACCTTTCGTCGATTTTTTCTCCCAATTTTTCTCTCATTTTCAATTTCACTTTGTCCCATTCTCTTTCATTTTTTCTCTGTTTTCTTTTATTTTCTTCCTAATCAATTATTCTCTCTTCTTCCTTTCGACGTTTTGTTTTTTTCTCAAAATTTCTTTTTCTCTTTCTTCTATTCTTCTTCTCCTTATTTGTCACCAACTACTTCCAACTTTTTCTTATTATTAACGTAGCTATCCTATTCCTTCTCCACAATCACACATCTATCAATATTTCCCACTTCTCCCCCTCTATTTATTTACAGATTTAAAAAAAACAACATAATGTTTCTTAATTTATTTCTTCAATCGTTTTGCAACCACTAAGCCGCTCCCCATCAAATGCACCCAGTCCTTGCCTGACGACCCCGCCCCGATGAACAGTCGTCTGATACTCAGATAATGTCAAACAGTCACACCAGCCCTTTTTCTGGTCTCCTCTTCAGGATCAAGGTGTAGTATCTGTTCCTACGATGAGCTTTTCAACGGTAACTGCGTCGGCTTGAGCCATTTTTGGAAGGGATGCTCTATTTCTTCCCACGTTAAGCCCGACCTTGTGTCACATATTGCTGTGGTGGGACAGTGATTAAATAGCCCTCTTTTTCTGGCCTGTTCTTCAGGATCAAAATGTAGTATCTGTCCCACGGCATTGACCGAGGAGTCGGTACTGACACTTGCCTGACGAATGGGCCGGAGATGGTGGGTGTCAAAGACCGGGTGCGCCGGTGCAGGCGTTAGCCAATGAGTTTTAAGTGAGACTGCGTCTGCTAAGCGCATTGGGGAGCCTTTGGACTCGTCCTTAGGCTCCCCCATTATTATTCGGCCCAGTTGCGGGGTCTCAGTTTCCCCGGGGCAGCACTGCTCCATTACACTTAAAGGAGCAGGTCCCCTAGTGGATGCTTTCGCAGGTGACGTTGTCTAGCCATTCTGATGAGCTTTTCAACGGTAACTGCGTCGGTTGGAGCCATTTTTGGAAGGGATGCTCCTATTTCTTCCCACGTTGAGCCCGACCTTGCGTCACATATTGCTGTGGTGGGACAGTGATTAAATAAGCACACACATCCACACTCACACCTCTTCCCTAATTGAATATAAATGACATATATATATATATATATATATATATATATATATATATATATATATATATATATATATGCCTCTTTGTTTTCATTCACCTTTTATATATATATATATATATATATATATATATATATATATATATATATATATATATATAGTAATGGATTCGATACACAATCAAGCCAATGATTCGATTTATTTGGATCCCAACTCAGGACATTTCTGGGAGGTGTGTTTCTTTTTCTTTATAGAAAACTTTGCCTTATTTGATTCATTCTCTTTTTTCCCCCTTGTTTACCGGTTGATTTATCTGTTTGTAATTTTTGCCAATTGTTTTCCACTAACTCTTTTTATATTTGTTTAGTCTTTGTACTTTGTAAAAGCATTGAGTTTGTGGCCAGTTGTTATAGATTATGCTGTTCGTATTCGGAATGTTCCTGAGACTTTTCAGCAGTACGTTGGAGATCTATCAGTTTAGTGTGATGGTTTCAGTTTCAGGAGATACATCATATGATTTTAACAGTCAATTCGTTGTAGGGTTCACTTTTATTTGTTCTTAGTTGTTTATGCCTAACTCCCTAAGCATTCCTTTGGTTGGTTTTTGTATATCTAAGACACTTCTTAGATGATTAGATGATTAAATTGTGTTCATAGTGGCTGGATGTAGAATAATACTAATAATAATACTAATGATAATATTGTCACTGCTATTACTAATGATAATAATAATTAGATCGCTATAATGATTGATTTTTGTATGAATGTATTTGGGGTATCAATAATAATTTTAATTTGGATTTTGAGCGGCGCCAACATTACACAGCAATTTCATTTTTTCCATTTAATAAGTCTGTCTTCTTAGAGAAGATAATAATTTCTAATTTCTTTTTCAACCATTGACAACATATAGCTTCAATGTGCTGAGGTGTGCAATTGTTCTATATTTTACATTCTACTGTGTCAGTGAGATTGCTGTCTCACTGGTCCCTGTGATGTGTGGATAGTGATGTATCATTTACGCTTTTTTCGATTCACAAGAATGATGTATGGTTGGCTAATCTTAACATGAAGGGTGTTCCTGATATCCCAATGTCGTATTTCGTTTTCAAGGGAGTCGTTTTTGGTTGATATTCCAGCTCGATACATAATATTCAATTAAAGACATTCCCTCTGCAGAGGGTACCCGTTGCTTTTGCGCAATTAAAGTTGTTTTTTTTTTTTTATCTATGTTTTATTCCTTATTACTCTTTTGAAATGCTTTTGCGTGTTTCCTTTGGAAGTTGTTCATACTGCTATAGTTAAGTTTCAGTTAGTCCATGTTAAACATTTTACACAGTGTTTTGTAAGGGTTGAAACGTTTTCTATTGACCTGAGGAGAGTTTCCCTTAAAATCTTTCCCAACTTGCTCATTAAACAGTGGTGAATACAGAATGATGCTTCTGCCACTAATTTCTCTTTTTGTTGTCCGGTTTTACTGTATGGATTTTCAGTTTTTCGTCGTATTCGGAACAAATCTTGAAGAAAACTCTGTTCTTTGGGGCTTTAGTAGTAAAGCTCTTCTTAAACTAAATATTTTAGTATAGAGAGCCTTCATGAAGTAAACTCAGCACGTATCGGATTTTGAATCACTGATTTGTTTATATACAAATGTATATATGTATGCATACATCCACATAAATGTATCAATAGGTATGTGTGTGTGTGTGTGTGTGTGTGTGTGTGTGTGTGTGTGTGTGTGTGTGAGTGTGTACAGAAATAATAATCATGTTAGAATCTCAGAACTCCTTACCGTTACGGTTTTCTTATTTGTTTGTCAAATGATTTGTTTTTACTTTCATTGAGAAGAACCTGTGATTATTCATTTCATAAAGAGATGTGGAGCCTTCGTTTCAATCATATTATTCTCCTTTTACGCATCATTCGAATTACCTTTATACGTACTCAATGTATATGCTCACTTTATTGTTTTTTCTCTGTATATATTATATGTCATCTTTCTTTGTACGGTTCTCCGTCTGTGTTATAAATTTCTCTTTTTTATACGCTTTTTTTTACAATCGTTTCTCCGTATATGACGTATATTTACATTCTGTGTACGTTTAGTCAATGTTATTGCAGCGTAGGTGTTAAATCATGACGTGTTTTGCTTTCATTCTCTTTCCCGTTTTCTTTTGGAAATCAAATCTTGTCATAAATGTGTTTGATTTATTTTTCATTCTGACATTCAATATCTTCAATCATTTTCTATTCTTTTTGTTTTCTTCGTTTTCTTCCGTTCAGATTTCCTTGATTTTTATCCCTCATTCATCTTCCGTGTTGATTCTTCGGATATTTTCACATTAGAACTCTACACGTCCATCTAGGACTGACCAAGCAGTTCTCAAACTGTGTGCCATGGCACAAAAGTCTGCGACAATTATCTCTGAAAGGCTTTTTTTCTCATAAAAGTTTTTTTTTTCTTATTTAAATTTTCTCGGTTCTTGTCTTTTGTTCATCCCCTTACTCGATTTTTGGGGCATTTCTGCAAAGAGATTCAACACGTTTGGCCTAGTCTGACAAACTATGGACCACGCTACTGTAGTGGAAGGCAGCCATTTTGTAAGGGTGCATAATAAATTCTATTAAATATGCAATTTTATTATTAAAAAATATACTTTATTCTTCCCATAACGTGAAAGGTGTAAATTCCTTCATAATAATACACTGGGTCCCCCAGAGGTTGCAATAAATTTTTTTCAGCTCTTTTTTTTTTCAGAGCAAAAAGGCTGAAACTTTTCAAAAATTGGTACTCACACAGTATTTCAGTCGAGGCATGTCTGGTTTCAGGCTTATAAAAAATCCCTATTGCATGGGGTTTGCTCTTTTGTTAGCCCTTCAAAGAAGAAACCACTGATGGTCCATTGTGAGGCCGTGGAATAAACGTCAGTTTCAACGTTTGCGATATCACCATAAAAAATAAACGTGGATGCAATGCTAAAGTATGAAACAATCTCTCAGATATGGAGCTATCGATAGATGATAATTCCATTAGGTTTGGGAACAAATCTGGGGAGTGAATTAAAAAAAAAATATGTATTTTTACTTCTGCAACAATCTGTTTTAGGAGATAATAAGTGATAGTATGAAAACAAAAATGATAATAAAAGAAAAGACAAAAGTCTTATATATGTTCGGATACCAAGATATCATTAAGAATGCGTTATTATGTTTACGTTGTTCAGACACCTTATGATTGCTCTGATAAAAATTCAAAAATGTTGATCAAAGCAATATCTTTCTTGTGTACAATTATTCGTTTCAATAGACATAATACGATTCTTTATTTCACTCAGATGGTAAGCTGGATAGGAAAACAAAGGGGGAAATTATTTTTAGCAAATTTTGTCTTGGAATGAAACATCAAACAATGCAGAGAGGGATGTTTTATTGTTTTTAATGGGACAACATGGTTATTTTTAGTAGTCCAATTGCATAATACGAAAAACTCCATACATATGTATATATATATATATATATATATATATATATATGTGTGTGTGTGTGTGTGTGTGTGTGTGTGTCTACGTTTGTGTCCGTGTCTGTGTGTGTATTCTAAAATGCATGCTACATTTCAGGAGGTAAATGATATTTTTGCTACTAGAGTAAGTGCTATGGTATACATACAAACTTTCATTAATGATAGAACTAGTGAAGCTCCTTGTGTACTCTGATTGGTTGTTGCATAGACTATTTGTTTAATCGCATGGATGAAAGAAATCATTGGTTTCTGGGTTGCTGTTATGTAAGACTTTATTGTTTATCATATTATTCCTGCTAATCATGTCTTTGATGTTTTGGGGTCTGCAGTCAGCAATGACACACGGACCTGTGAATATTTCTTTGAAATCTATTCTAAGTGTGGGAATATACACATGAGATTCCTCGACTTCATCGAACTTCCATCTAAATTAATACCAAACTACCCACACGATCAAATACTAAACCATCACCATTCAACTCTGATACCCCATGGCCTTTCCAAGACCAAGAACTGCTACTTCTATCACAATTTGCCACGGACAAGTACATCCCCATACATCAGGATGACCCTAAAAAATTGAATTCCATTCCTTACTTCTGATAGTGAATTTATTTTGGTCAAATTTTTTTCTGAGGAAAATAAATTCACCATGTCTTGGAGAGTAGATTTCTTGGTAGAAGTCTTAGGCGTGTTCGACAATTCTGTCTCTGTTTCTTGTTATCACTCAATTTTTTTCGAGTATGCTAGTTATTGGTTTATGTTTTACACTGGGAGCTTTCTTTATTACTTTAAAGCCACGACGTATACCTTCTTTGTCTCTTCTTAATTTCATTCTTTTTTTTTTAGTTCGGTCTCCTCGTTTCGTAACCATGTTGTTGTTGTTGGTTTGAGGTACCAGCGTTTTTCAATGAATTTCCTGGTTTGGGCTGAGATTTTACTAAGGGTATTTGTGGTTCTTGGTTTGAACACAGTGGGAACATAGTGGCAGCTTCTATCGGAGAGGTTGTTATTTTTCTGCGGAGTTCCTCGATGTTGGTGTCGTTTTCATTCTAAAGTATTTTAAAGCTATCTTTCAACTCCAGCTAGAAGGGATGAGTGAATATCTTTGCTACGTTCAGTGGTTCCTGTTTAGTGAGGAACATTTTTTACGTTCTTTTTACATTTCTACATTGGTGTTTACCTGCGTCTTTCATCTTACCATTCTATGGTCGCTTCCTACGTTTACTTGGTTTAAGATTTGGATATTTTTGATAGTGTTGCTTCTATCCATTAGGATGTAGTCTATTTCATTTTGGTTTCATGGTTGGGACTCTTCCAAGTATGTGTATATGAATATATATATATATATATATATATATATATATATGTATATATATATATATATATATATATATATATATATATATATATATATATATATATATATATATATATATATATATATATATATATATATATATATATATATATATGGGGGGTGTATGTGTGTGTGTCTGTATATAAGTGTGTCTATATATGTTTAGATATATACATAGAGAGAGAGAGATGTGTGTGTATATATACATATATATGTTTGTACACACACACATATATATATATATAGGCGCGTACGCTAATGTTTATTTTCATATAATATTATACATGTATATATATGTGTGTGTATACGTATATATACATATGCGTGTATAAATGAGTGCATGTATATATACATAGATATTATGAATGAATAGATAGATATTAACAATATTAGAGATGCTTGCTTCTGACGGGGATTAAAGAATAAAGTATTATTGCTTCAGTGATTTTACACACTGTACTTTAGATCCATGTTATTATAAACTAAACCAATAAAAATCTTGAATGAGACGATGGGCACCGCCCGTACAGAAAACCATATTCAATATAAGGCGTTCAATCATTACAGTATGCCTCCCTTTTATGGCTAGTAAGCTACTTGAATGTCCAAATTTTCTGAATAATTTGCTTTTATTGTAAGCCACGCCATTCAAAACGTGATTTATTACCGGAGTTTTTAAAAGTGCAATAAATGGGTTCGATAACTTTGTCCAGGTATTACTTAAATATTTGCTGCAAATGAGATTTTTTTGAACTTGAAAATAAACAAAAACCAGTCATTTGCTCTTGAAAGGAAAAATAGACTACTGTCAACCGCACATTAAACTAGATTTAGGAGCAACAAGCCCCTAAAGTGGTGTCATCCACTCCACCCAACCTGATCCCACCCATAACCAGAGGGTCGGTTCCATGCATTTCCCAAGGACATTAGTACTGGACTAAATTTAAACTCGGCTTGCCGGGTTTATTTTCCATGCTGACACCGGCACTCTCTATTCGCAATGTGCGTTACGATGAGTCTAGTACAATATACATAAGATATGTGACGTTCCCAAACAAATTATAGGGGTCCTCACGATGAAAACTTCCCTTAAGAAGGAGGTCAAAATTGGGATCACAGATAATTTTTTTTTCTGACTTTGTAGTATGTAAGAGAATTTCAAATGTTAACCAATGATTATTTCGATGCTTTAAATTAAAGCAAAAAATCGACTCGGGCCAGGGATGAACTCCCATGAGAGTTCTGGTTACACTTGGTCTTATGCCGATCAATGACATATGTAGTTGGCAGTAAAAATAGCTCTGGCAGAGTTCTAATAACTTATAATCGATTTTCTGAAAGGGAAAGCCATCCTTCAACACACATGTCTATGAATATTTCTGCTACCCCAAAGTTTTAAGTGCTGAACAACGACAATTATGTGACATCACTTTTTTAAAATTTGCACCTTGTCATCATTTCATCTTGTTGACACTACTTTACCTAATATCTTTTTCCCAATACAAGATTTTGAAATATATATCCAATGAATACATTTTCTCTGAGAAATTTTGATTGAAATATTTAAAAATAGAAATCTGGATACAGCTGTTATACTCCGTTGTAACCCAACCTTTCCCAAATTCACAAATACGTCAGTCACATGAACTGAGTTTACATTGAAGGAAAATCTCAAAATCGATGCAGAAAATCTTCACGTGATCCATGAATGTTGATCTAATCAGAACCGTTGCATCTGTGCAATCAAGAAATTACTTCTATGTTTTATTCCATGTTTTATTTATAGAAACATGCAAAAACATTTTTTTTAAAGTAACAAGACAAAAAATGACCGAGGATGAAATCCTATTCTTACAATTGCTGTTTTGGAAACATTCTGGGGAAAATACTTTTTTTTTTCGATATAATTTTCTTATTTAAGTATTTACCATATGTAAGAGTTTTTATGCCAAATTTAGCAAGAACGAAAGCAAAAAGAGAAAATATTTTGATATATTTGATACATGCAAATACAATGAAAAAGCATCTGAAAATATTGAAGGTATATTCTTTGAAAAGAAAAGTGAATTTTTAAAAAAAATATGAGAAACAAATGAATGTCTGTGCATGCAGCATGCACTTTCAGTTCCTGCTAAAATATAAGATTTAGATTCTGGTACAATAAAATGTGGTATAATATAGAGAAGTCCTGCAAATCCTGGGGAAAGTTTGTCTTACGATGGACGCTTCGAGAATACTGTTGCCGGTGGTGGAAATATCGATCGCGGTAAAAATACAAGGTGCAATGGAATGTGGTTCAATATTTTCCTGAACTGCTTAAAAACATGGTTCAATAATAAGCTTTTTAGAATCTACCGAGGAGAGAAAAAGTCAGTTCCTGATTTTCCTAGCTGAGATACCTGTTTTTATATCGAAATGCAACACAGCAAAAGATTCTGGAGTTTGTGTAAAAAGTTCTACCACACGTGGCATAATCTCAAGACTTGTTCCAATAATTGAATCCATCGTAAAATTTCGTCAAGTATCCACGATTAAAACAATTCTGGTTTAATGATTAATATACAATTTAACTGATAGGTGGTGTGGTGTTACTGGAAGGCAGGAATATATTTCCATATTTTGATTTTGGTTCTATGAATGTTTCGGAATGAATAATATGTTCAAAACGCCAGCTGCTATTTCATCAGCCTAATGTTGAAATGGAAAACTGGATCTAAAGGTGTTGTGAAGCCATTTATAAAACAGGATAATACATTGACTAATGGATTATCATGCTAGGATTGGATACGAATAAAAGACTCAGTTTTGAAAAAAATCCTGGCGAATATTACATGTACATAATATAATAGAATTGTCAGTCTAATTGGAACTTGAATTAAGGTGATAGAAAGCAAAGAAGGGGAAGCATTTTGAAGACTGAAAAAGAAGGTTAGAATTCATACAAATAGGAGAATATCTTGAAAAAAAACTGCAGGAAACTTTGAATTATCTCAATATATTTGCACACACACACTCATGCACACTTATGCATACACACACTCACACACACACAGACACACACATACATACATACACACACACAACCACACACACACACACACACATATATATATATATATATATATATATATATATAATTGAATCATCATCTGGAAATCAGTTCAGACTAGTTATTGCCTGAACTGCTTGAGTGATAGCCTGTGGCAAATAGAAAACTGCGGGAAATTCGCTTTCTTCTTGTTATTAATGGCTTGAAAGACACTAGTGGACTATATCTTCTGTTGAATTGCTTTTAGCTGAAAGATGTGGTTCAGTGATCTTTTTTTTCTTGAAGACACTTCTGCTTTGTTGCAAGTAACACAACGTTTCACCTGATATATTCTCCTGCCTTCTAGTATTATTCAAAGTCCTAAAGCACTTGCATTATTCTGTTTATAATTCAGAAATGAAAGATTGCGTAATGATCAGCGACGCCGTTTACGTTCACTTCAATCTAATGCTCTTGGGAAAACATTAATCTACTTTCTACTATTTACAATTGAATAGCCCCTTAGATTAGTTCGAAACTCTACCTCTTTTCTGACATCTATCAAGGAAAAAGAGGCCAACAGTTGTGACATCCCATCATACTAATTGGAAAACAACCTTAAAAGTTAGTTCATCTTTATGCAACGGCACTCTCATATAAAAAAAAAAATAATTGAAAAAAACGTTCAGGTTGCTATACAAATCTTTACAGCTATGCAAATTCCTGTAGAGTCCAATCGTCAGAATCATTCATCTTATGACAAATATAACTTACAGTCCGAAGAGCTAGACGTCATTTTGCTCCTGGTAACATTCTTTAGATGTAATAAAAAATTTATGAACAGAAAATTTTCTAATAAATATAATAAAAACAGAAGAAAACGTACCAGAATTATTTTACAATTCCATCAACACTCCCTGCAACGCAGCCACGGCTAAAGTCAGATTCAAATATCGGCCATTCTCG
Source organism: Thysanoteuthis rhombus (assembly GCA_963457665.1). Classification (NCBI taxonomy): domain Eukaryota; kingdom Metazoa; phylum Mollusca; class Cephalopoda; order Oegopsida; family Thysanoteuthidae; genus Thysanoteuthis; species Thysanoteuthis major. Next base: position 3,224,976 of record OY735214.1, on the reverse strand, counting down.
CGTTATCTTATTGACAGAAGTTTTGGTCCGTCTTGTTCAAGAGGCATCTCACAGCCATTTGAGATTCGCCTGGTATAACACTTTGAATTCATGGCATCGAGAAACCATTCCCATTTCTTATCAAAGGCGGATTCTAATCTCTTCTGTTCTTCCATTCTCCTTTTGATAGCAGTTAAAGCAATTTCAAATCGTCCGCGATAACACTTTGAAGTGATAGTTCAGGGGACCTTCTTACATTTCCTACAACGTGAGTCGACGAGGACACCAAGTCTAGTCCTGTCTCATCTCGTATTATTATGTTTATAACAGTCACGGCCCTTCCTACTTGAGTGTCAAATCAAAGCACTTCATGCCATCGTAAGTCATTTGCATTTAAAACCACTGGGGTTAAGCTGAGCGCCAATTCTTATCCAGCCAGTTTTTGCATATACGCATCTCAAAGATATATAAACATCCAGTTTGGGGGGTTTTAGCTATGATGCTGATAAAGGATACTGATAAAGGAATTTAAGAGAGGAATGAAGGAAAAAATCGCGAAAATTTTTTTTCAAACGCCTCGTTCTAGATATTATCTGTTTTTTTCAGAAAAACGATGAAACTTTTAAATGTTGCTAAAATCAATGATCAGTCATAAAAGAATTTTCAATTAAAAATAATCTTTTGGAATTAAATTGCTACCCACTGGCGTATATAAAAGTATCTGTGCATATTTGTATTCATGCTTATATATACATACATATATATATATCTATATCTATATATATATATATGTGTGTGTGTGTGTGTGTATGTGTGTGTGTGCGTATGTGTGTGTGTGTGCATGTATATATAGGCACATACATATGCATATAAGTACATATACTATATTTAGAAAAATGTTGACAAATTGTATCATGTATTACGTGATTTAATTGTTTTCTATTAATTTTGATAGTTAGATACTTGAATTCCTATGTATTCTTATAAAAGTTAAACCCTTGAATCAAAGTCACAGAAAAAAACAAATGGGTATACATATATATATATATATATATATATATATATATATATATATATATATGGCTAACGGCTGCCAAACCCATATTCTTTTGCATGATTGTTGTCTACCTGGCTGCGGTTTAAATCAATTGTTTAACAGGCAAAATGAAAAACTTATCAGAAAACTCTGTTTAAAATGTTAATATATACATATATCAGGACTGCCATATGGTTCAGTGTTTGGTGACCAATTCTCTCCAATTACGAGTTCCACTTGGTTGTTCCGAAGCAAATTTTCATTTCAAATTATTTCTTTCTTATTTCCACTTCTAGCAAAATGTCCTATAATGTAATTTGGTTTAAAACTAACCCCGTCCAATGAAGAACAAAAATTGTTGCGATAATATTTTACAAAGACTTATTGATTGATGATATTTTGTGAACTAGTATCATAACTCGACAAATTATTTGACTTACTTTCCTTGATTTTGTTATTATAATCACTACGTTTTGGCTGGTGCTCTTTCTAGCCTACCTCAAATATATTTTGCTTCCGATCACAGTCAACAAACTTTGAATGGAATCTTAATTCTCAACACTCCAACTCTGTGCATATTGAATCTATAAATGGAACATAATTTGAATCAGTGGTAGATTGAAAAAAAGGTTTCAAGAATTGGAATTAATTGATATTTGTTGATTTCATGTCGTTGAAAAATGGTTACCGACTCTTGCCAAGCGAAAAGATTATCTTTTTTGTTTGTTTTTTTGTTGTTGTTGTTGTTTTCAAATGCGATCAATAACTTCTGAACCGCTCGAGAATTCATACTGATTGATATAAGAACCCTGATACATACATCAACTGCTTTCTGATCAGATATCTTAATCATATGTCTTATGGGATTCATCAAGAAAGCGTTAGGTTAAGTGTATTAACAGGAAAGAAAATTGTGTTGAAAAATATATATTTGCTTTGTAAAGTGAACGCTCCTTTCATCATCAACTTATGGACTCGTGGACTTGCTAGATTAATTTTGAGATATGTGTACATAATCCTGTTGTATTTTTATTGATTCAGTTACCCGATTCCTTCCTGCTCTGAATTCACTTATGGGTGGCCCAAAATGAATTTTTTTGCACTGAAAGATAGTTCCGAGAGATTGGAATTAAGCATTTCCTGAAAAATGGCATAAGGTTATGGAAAAACGGTAAATACTATCTTCATCGAATCAACATTGATTCTTTTGAAATGTTTTTAGTTTTGTGAAAACTGAGATCAATTTGGCCAACATTATATATTTCCGTGAATTCATCATATCCTGATGAGTTACTTTTATCATAGAAGAAAAATTCAACACTTGTTATACGAGCCATAGATGTCCTTACAAGAGAAGTAAAAAACAAATCAAAGCAGATCTTTACACAAAAAAATTATACATTCCGTAGGGATAAAACTATGAAGGTACCTGAAGAATGACAGAAAAAACGGGAAATATGTTGTTCAGTAAAGTAAATGCCAAAAATGGAAAAAACAAAACAAATCTCTCCCCTTTATTTAATAAAATTGGAAGAACGTTTGGCCTTTCCAATGTTTGTCTTCACTTTTATAGTCACCAGATCCAAATATAATGAATAAGATTGGCAGGGAAAGGCAGATAAACAAATAGATGAACAGATAGATAGATAGATGGATAGATAGGTTTCAATTTTTCTATTTCAACTCATTTCCCAAGACGAATCTTTCATATACCTGCAATCATAGAGTGCCTATCCGTCACGATGGGTGAGCATACATCCCAATATCCCCATGTTATCATCGAATACTGATAGGCTACCCCTTGCACTTCTAAGTCAAATCCGTCGTAAAACACCAATGCTGAACCGTCAATCTGTCACGAACGGTGTGCTGCTACCCTCAACTTATCCATTCACATCCTGTGATGTCATTTCCTCTTGAGTTTGCCGTCTGTTTGATTGGTCATTAACAATGGCTCATTCTCTAGAAATCAGTGTTCCCTCGATAAGGCCCTTGGCAATCAACCAATTAACGAGAAAAGGACAACCGAATGTGTTTCGGGTCAAGGCCAGTATATTATTTGATAAAACGACTCCCGGCAAAACAATCAATTTGATTCAATAACATTGTTTTCTTGCTCTTGGATTATTTACATTACGTTTAAAAATTGACAGGACTGAAATAAGGACGTTATACCTAACATAACTTATTCAGTAAATGTGTAATGGTGAAAGGACACAATAAGCTGTGCATAATTGAAAAAAGTTCATAAGTAAAATATTCAAATTAACATTCAAAAGAACTCAAGTGTATTCCTTCTTCAATTCTGCAATACAGAATATAAATCAGATGCCATAGATGAATCAATATTAATTAACTTGAAATGTAAGAACCATATAATGATTTGGCTCCAATGTTCGAATCGATTAAGACGTTGTCCATGTATGACAATATCCTTGGATATAGATGTGGCTTCAAGCATTGTTGGAAGTTACTACGTAATTCTGGTCTTCCAATGATTACGCACTTATACGCTGTAACGAAGGAAGCACAAATAAGTAAAAAAAAAACTAATAATAACGTATCTTTATATTCTTAAAACATTGTTAATTTGTTTTGACGTAGTTTTAATCTGATGAAAAAAATGGAATAAAATATGCAAGGTAAAGACATTGGGATGAAAAAGAGAGTTATAATGGAACCAACGTATGAATAAAACAGCACATCTATCATCTTGTTGGGAATAAAGCGAGAACAAAAAAAAAGAAGAAACGGCCACAAAGAAGATAAATCGACTGGAAATATTTTTTTTTTTTTAAGAATTATGGAAAAAGATGATACTAATTTATATCAGTCAGTTCGTCCGTCCCAAACAAGAAAAAAAGCTCCAGTAAAAATGTAAGACAATCAGTTCTAGAGGAACAAAATGAAAGTCTTATTGGTGTGTGCCATCCGTTCACCAATTATGACATACCCAGTTTCTCAATTTTTTATAGGTAATTTCATTTCATCGTTAATGCAAAATGATTTTGCAATGTACTTTTTTCCACAGAAAGAAACAATGTTAGTCTCACAAATGATTAATGGAACGAGGAAAAGCAAAACGGAAAAAAGACAGAGGAAAGAAAGATGTTAATACGAACGAATTGATACATTGCTCATAATTAACAGTCATAGATGGATAGCTATATAGATGGATACATACGTAAATAGATTGATAGATATGAACACAGGGGCAAAAAATAAGAGCAGGGTAGAGCTTATAAAGCAACAAAGAATACCAAATACCTGGAATGGCTGGACAGGTACATCGGTAAAGGGATTGAAATAAACTGAAAGAGAGAGAGAGAAAGGGAAAGAGAAATAAAGACAGCTAATGGAGCAACAAATTACAATACATTTCAAATGGCTTTAATATATAAATATGAATAGATGAATAAAGACACAGAGACTGGGAAAAGAGTTTATAACGCAGCAGGTTACCAAGCATTTGGAATAGCTCGATATATATATATATATATATATATATATATATATATATATATATATATATATATATATATATATATATATATATATATATATATATATATATATATATATATAGAACAGAGAGATAGAGAAATACAGCTTATAGAGCAACAAGTGTTGCCAACCATTTGGAATAACTTGATAGATAGATAGGTAGATATATAGAGATAAACAGAGCGAGAGAGGGACAGAAAGAAAAGGAACTCATAAAGCAGCAAGTTACTAAACATTTCAAATATATTTATGAATAGATAGGTATATGTGTGAAATTCAAAACCTTTTCTAAACCATCAATGAATAAAAATGACGGTCGAAAACTTTCCAGCCAATAACAAATGGAAATGAAAACCACCTTGCAGTCCAGATCCTAGCGCAGACAGGTTAAAAAAAATAGTCACTGATGTGAGATGAAACTCGACAAAAAACCTTGAGCGAGAGAAAATTGTGTCCAATGCCAGAGCTGCCAAGAATCACCACATGCCATGCTCCGATTATTAATCATGACAACCAAAAAATTCAGAGTGCTCTCTCTCTATATATATATGTGTATATATATATATGTATGTATATATATATATATATATATATATATATATATATATATATATATATATATATATATATATATATATATATATATATTGTACACAGCCAAGAAACGATTACTAATAGAATCCAAAATGTTCATTGTCTGGCATTTTAATGGAATGTATATCAAAGAATTTGTTGCTTAAGTATGCTCTCTCTCTCTGTATGTCTCTCAATATATATATATATATATATATATATATATATATATATATATATATATATATCAGTTCAGAAGACTAGAAAACCTACGAAAGACTTGGCAAATGTTAAGCAGGCTGAGCAAAGTGTCTGTTCCCCAAATTGAATCCATTCTCTAGTGAGTCAAGGATCATCTCTCGAGTGATTCAGTTTTGAACTGACGAAATGAATCTGGTTCGCAGGCATATTGAGGACCATTATTGGACTGAAGCCTGTCCTGATGGAATCCATAATTTGAATATCAATCCAAGAACATCAGACCAACTGGTGGTAGGGGGTCATAAGTATAAGAATTCGGTGAAAAGGCGTTAAAATAAGTTAGTTTGAATCAGGAGGAAGAAAGTTCCACTACATAAGTTTGTTGGTGTCCGGTCAATTGTTCTAGTCTATCCTAAAATAGGAAAGGGAATTGATTTCATGACTTACAGTGATTCGATCAGTTGAGATGGGTGATTTTGAGAATAATTGGTCAATGGTAAAGTTTGATTACGGCTAGATTAGTCGGCTGATCAGTGATCTTAAACTACTGTGCAACCGATCGATACCTGGACCGCTGAGCCAGTACAACAGGATCACAAGCAGTGGTGGGTACAGCTAACGAAAACATTGGAGCGTTAAACCACTGGGAAAAGCTTGGAAATAGCTGAATCTTATATATGTATTTGGGATACATCATGTCAATATCAGATGATGATCAGGGTATATCTATTAGTTGAATTACATGAGTTGAAATTAAAACTCTGATTATTCCATGTTATATCGAAGCATTATATTTAAATATGTCTGTTTTCTAAGAAGTTTAGACGAATAAATAAATGGAACAGATGGTCAATTTATATGCTAAAGTTAACGGTTTGCGCTTATCCCTTCTCTCATGAAAGTTTTAGTAGTTTATATGTTTAGCGTTTCTGTAGACAGCGTCAATCACTGGAACTTTATCATCTAATGAGCACACTTTTATTTCCTTTGTAAATAAGAACAAAAACATTTCCTTGATTTCCAGTATCAAATCAGTTTTATAGACGCTTCCAGACCCGAAATTATGTAAATTAGCCAATTATCAGCGATATGATTGACACCAGGTATAATATGATCAACGAACCCCACAAGTGTTGGCTAGTCCACAGGACTATTGCAAATGTTGAACTGATTCATGCAGAAGAAAATGTTGGGACCCCACATTGGATTGCTTGGAAGGCTTACATGCATATATCCATAGTTAAATGAATATATATGAACAACTGGACAAGGAGACAGACATCTAGAGAGATCAAGACGGATAAATAGATAGTGAGGAAAAAATATCTAACCCCTTTATTGATATATTCGGGGGGGCAGGAATAGTGGGACACTGGGACACGTTTAATCACTTGATGGCACCACTGTTAGCTTCATTTTGAGCAAGAAAATCTTCGCCAAGTTCGGCTGATATGAGTTGAAAGCAAAAAGATTTTTGCATGAAAACCATCGTTTTTTTCCACACAATATCTAAACTTTTCACTTTGACAAACGAATGCCTAATCTATACTGTATTGTGAGCTAGATGATAATAATGCTTATGAGAAGTGACAATGAACAATATTCAAACTACATTTCAAGCAACTTATGTTAAAACTTCTTCTGGAATAGAATGCAAAAAAGCAACACCTGTTTGGGACTACTTTATACGTCGTTTTTGTATGTAATTGATGTAGAGGCGGAAATAGTGGCAAAACTTTTTTTCAAAAACTTCAAACAACTCAACGGAGATATCATTCTTTTTTATTGTTATTCACAATACATAGTTTAGTACCGCTCATATATGTTCCCACATGTCCTACCAGCTGGTCGTCATATTCCTAGAATCTAATATTTGACTATTTCAAAAGCATTCAGAAGATATTATTTGCTTTTGAAAGATGGATTTTTTTGGAAAAAAAAACATTATCTTCAATATCACATGCTGTCTTGCGTGGGTCCCGAATGTGTCTTCATGTAACATTGATAACATAATATATCCTTGAAGAAATTGAGCCTCTGAAAACATTGAAAATGAAAAAAAACCTTTTTAAAGACGTATTCTGGTTAGTCGGCAGATAGCCTGAAATCGCATAGCGTGTAATGACCCTGTCTTAAGTACAAGCCCAATTGTAAATATTCAACAGAAGTCGGAGGCTAAGCATCAATATACACACCTTGAGCTCAAACACCGACCAATGACGATTAGATGAATCGATACAAATATATAACATTGCCAGGCTCTTTCATGAAGGGTTATGAATTCGAAAATAGATTTCAGATATAGATCTGAGGGAGAAAAAGATGTAAATAAAAGTGTCCTTTAATATTGATAAAAAAAAACAGCCCATTAAAGCATTATAGCAAAAGAGCTAATTTGGCTTCTCTTTTTCTAGGTTCTCATATATAAAAAGTTCTCCATTAATCTCTATGATTTTGCAAGTTGTAGACGAGTATATCAGAGGTGAGTAAATATTTTTTTGGCTTCGTAAATAATTGGTTTTTGTACACAAGATGTTTACAGTCGCTAATTGAACAGATACGGAACCAGGAACGGAGAGACGGGAAGAGTCGCTGGAAGATGTGATGGTTTGTCTAATATATATATATATATATATATATATATATATATATATATATATATGTACATATATATATATATATATTGTTGCATATATGTTCACACTTATATATATATATATATATATATATATATATATATATATATATATATATATATATATATCATGATTGTGTATGTGTGCATACCTCTTTCATCCTTTTTTTACGTTTCTTTCAACAACTTCTTCCATGAGAGTAGGTTTTAGGTACATATATATATATATATATATATATATATATATATATATATTGATGGAAATGGCAATTGAAAGGTGGAAAACAAACTCTAGAGAATGTAGTTGGTACATCTCAAATTTTTTATCATTCTATGGGGATATTTCTGTGTTGTTTGTTTATTTAGTAAGCACAGAACACGTAAACAGCAGAATTTTCTATGAATTGATGCAAATATTTCTTCTGAATAAGATGTCCTGCATCCGTCGAAATGCATTGAAACAATCGTACGGAATAATAAGAAAAGCTCTGAGATGTAAGACCTGTTTTTTTTTTTTAGTTTTCCATTACCATCCAGTGGTCATTTTCATCAATATTCTGTCAGATTAATATTCTCAATACAAACATATACGTACTAAAACTTTGTTAAAGAAAATCACTGTACAAGTATTTCTTTGTTCACCCATTTACCAAGTGGTGAATAATTTTTAGTTTTAAACTAATTGGTTTTAAATCTTCTTTCAGAACAGAGTATTTGAAATTAACCAAAATAGAATTCATTGCTTGGATTTCACTTGACGTATATACAGAAAGTCATCAAGAGAGACTGACCCACTTGAAAACTTGAGAAATCTATCTTGATGTTGCCTATATGGATAAAAGAATAATCCGAATACGTTGATCAGCTTTTGATCCAGCGAACTTGACCTCTATAAACAAGAAAAACGCATTAGTCCAAAGAATCAGGGTCTGATGTCTTCTCGTTTGTCACTTATGGAGCTGAAACATGGGACTTCAGCAAATGATTTGTCCTTAAACTGAAAACCATGCCTTAGGAGATAATCATGTCCAGCATCGCTTCGAGAGATCTCAAAATAGCACAGTGTGATAGTGAGAGAACTTGAGTCAGAGATATCATAGAATCGAATGTACACGGCATTTGTTCCCTGAATTGCCATTTTTAGCTTATGTCTGCTCCCTCTCTCTCTCATACGAATGAAAATCCACTCCTCTATTTCTTTACCCCTCTCTCCCTTTCCTGGCAACGCATTTATCCCTCTTGGTCTCCTCTTTTTGAACTGATATAAGGACTATTCTCTCTTCAACTGTTTCGTTCTGTGTCGCTCACAATGCAAATTATTTTATTATTGTCATACGTGAACTATCCCCTGTTTCTCTTCTATCCTCTCTCTCTCTCTCTCCCCCCCGCTGTCTCTCTATCTATCTATCTAGCCATCTATTTATATATCTAATTTGTATATATCGATCTGTCTAGCATATGGCTTTCTCCCTCCAGCTTATATGCGAACTATTGTCTCTTTCTGTGTGAAATGCAAAAGGATTAATGTAATAATGATTGTTTGGTAACAGCACACGATAATGTAATAAACTCTTTTCTCCCGGAGTCAGTAATAAAGAGAAAAAAAAAGAAACGCCTGACACATCAATTGAGTCGATTGAAACATTTGCCCTGTGCTCCAGGGTCTGTCTGTATTGCTCGTGGGCGAGTCACCTTTATTACTCCGGTGCCTGTCGCTTTCAAGGATGCTGGCCATGCCATGCCTTGGCCTTCTGATTATTATCTAAGAGATCAGCAGCAACCATAGCCCGAATCTCTTAGATAAGCGTTGTTGGCTTTCGTCATCTTTGGCTTCTGTTAGCTCCCATCACCGTAAATAACTTGAATGAGACTGTGTCTATCTGATTGTATGTCCCTGTCCATTGGCCTTTCGACAGTCCCGCTTATATGTGAACTATTATCTCTATCTATGTATTATGCAAAAGAATTGATGTGAACGTTACTGACAGAATAGGGCTTTTTCGTGTACAATGGAAAGGTATTGGAACCAATTTTATAGAAAATCAGCTAGATGGGTATTGTCAGAGTTCAGGTAATAATGCAAATATTGAGGATACGATGGAGCTGATGCAAAGTATTTTTTTCTGTTATTTTACTGACAGAATAGGGTTGATATGTGTATAATGCCGTTCGTGACGATTAAAGAATATGAAACACGCCTGCTTAGTCACCTATAAAAATTGTCACAGGACCAGCGACCTTAGGGTGGGGATTGGTCAATTAAAACATTGGAAAAAGGGGTTGATCATTTGATAAGCTACTTCACTTACCTTTCGTTGTTCAGTGAACATTGAGAAGTTCATATCAACCCCAAAAACTGCTGCACAAAACCCTGCTCAGCATGAACATACATTGTAAATTGACCCAACATCTTAAAATCAATGACGGGGGATGAAAAAAAATTCTAGATATAATAAAGAGTAAATTTTTAAATTTTTAGCTCTGTAGCTCCTTTGGTGTGGTTTGTAGGCAAGATAGATACATAGCTAGCCGGCTGGCAAATCCAACCGACTTGAGAAACTTATGATAATAGCTTTGCTGTCAGTATGGGATCAACGTTTCTAATATAACAATGCCTTTATTAGATGAGCTTTCAACCGTATCTTATCCCCAGTTATCACCAGATTCTGAAATGATTTCTACTTGAAGATAACACGAAACTGGATAGGACCTTATCTGTATATTGGCCCTAGGAGGCTTGGCTTCTGCCTTCACAATGTCTAGTTAATCACTCGCTACTCTTTCGTTTGTCCAGTTCTATGTTTCATCTAATGAAATTACACTCCAATTTTCCTCTTACGTAAAGATCACTTGACATGCTAATGTGCACAATAACCCCAAACTGCTCAGAGAGTGCATATCTTTCCCAACTCTGTTGTCAATCAAAATTGAATGGAAATCAGTTCCTATATACTGACAAAGAATGGAAATTATCCATGGAAAATTCCCTATCAGCCCCCAAATTCAATCATTCCTCCTGGCCCACGGTTTAAACGTTCATACTGACGGAAAAACGCACAGGCATAAGTGCACATATATAAATCCTTTTTGGAATTCTGAGTTCCTGAGAAATAAAATTAAGAAGAAATAGAAGCTTTATGTAACTTTCATCATATTCTCTGCGGAAAAAAATCTTCGTTCAACGTATGGAAAAACAGCAGTTTTAGAAGAAGGAAGGTTTGACGATGTTTTTTAATGTGTCTGGGAGGTGTGTGTGGTTCTTTGTGTGTACGTGTGTGTGTGTGTGTGTGACCACTACGAGGGTCAAGATCATTCCGTCCCAATACATACAATTTCTTCCTATATCTGATCTCTCAGTCTTAAAAAGTCCTCTGCTTTTCTGGTCCTGAGTAAGTGAAACCGAACAAACGTTGAGGCCACCAAATATTCAATCGAGTATAAAGCTTTGCCTTCCCTGGCTCTGGGCCAAAGTTGTGGTTCACCCGGACACCATTGACCTCAGAACATTAAAGAAGTTCTGCGAGACTAACCTGCTAACCATTGCTCTACGTCGATGTTCAACATCAGGAGAAGATTCCAGTCTTGGGTAGAACAAGTCGGATCTTCAAAAACAAGATCCCATTGAAAGTTGTTGTTTTTTTCTGATGATTGACCTCATTCTTTGTTTCATGTAACCTGCGATTTCAGTCAATCTGTTTTTTGTCCTTCCCTGGGTGTTTCATCTGAATATAATGGTTATTATCAATTCAACAATCTCACTCGAATTCTTGCAAGATTTCGACCTTTTCGTCAAATCCGATTTTACTATGTCGAGCGAAAACACTGGCCTCGACTTTTTTTGAATATTCACAGCAATTTTTCCAAGTCTCAGAAAAAAGAAAAAGTAAAGATGATGATTGTAGAAATGATTCATTGAATCTCAACAACACTCATTGAAGAGTGCAAAAAGCATCAAAATGAAGATAAAAAAGTTCTTTGAGTATAAATATCTCATCTTATAAGGGAGAGACTTGAACATTATCAAGAAGAGGATACACTGAAAGATTCAGTAATTATCAAAAACAATTACCATATCAGTACATCTTTGCGTCCTCTATCAAGCATAAGGGAGGGTTCACACTCATCAACATATACTCATCAACATAACCACGCTTTCAACACCAGTGCTCCACGCACACATCAATAAATATGTATAAATTACCGTATATATGCTTCATCCAAAATTCTTATCTCGTTTATTATCAGCCCACTCGTTCCTTTCACGGCGAAAGTTTTATACTTAAGAAATGGACAGATTTGTCGGACAGTATGAATTATGAGTTGCATTTTATCCTATAGAGACTTTTTTTTAAATGATCTCCCGTCATTACTGAGTAAATATATAATTCAATCTAGAAGACATGAATAGAATGACCGATTGAAAAACATAGGACTGCTGCAGGAATCGAACCTGCCACAGATATGCTCTTACCATTGAGCTAAACAGCTGCCAGTATTGCCAAGTCTAAATAAATGCTTTCAACTCTAATCCTTATCCCTTTACCCTCATTTCAAAAAGATTTCTATCTGATGAAATGCGGTTCATGATTTATTCTGTCTGACCAAATATTTCCATTTCTCGTTGCAATGAAAGAGATGAACAGACCAAGGAAAGACAAATTGAGAATACAATGGTACAAGTATTGCACAAACACATATACGTATATAATTTTAAATCTCGTTATATTATATTAAAACTTGAATGATCTGCGGGTCGTTACACGGCGAATTTTTCATAGATAACGTAAATACAGTAAACAATTGGAGAAAATGGGGCTTACAATATGATATGACGCAATTTTTTTTATATCAATTTCTCTTTTAGATCCTTTAGGTTTTAATATGATTATGATCATTTCTATATATATAATTGTATCATCGACACACAGCTGTTTTGATTTATAACAACTCTTCAGTGTGGCTATAGCCTATCTAGTATCCCTAGAAAGGGGTCAAAACTTTCGCTTTCTACCCCATGCAGAACTTGACGGTCAGTAAGACCTAAGAAATAAATATATTTACTTATGCATAAATCCCCCATCTACCATATGCTCCGTTCCAGAGTTGAAAAATCATTGCATAGCAGCTTATAATATATATATATATATATATATATATATATATATGTGTGTGTGTGTGTGTGTGTGTATGTGTGTGTGTGTGTGTGTGTGTGTCTAAGTATATACAAGCTGTTTCCATTTATATCCTTTGCTCTTTTCTCAACACAATCATATATATGTATATGCATGGTAGCACCAACTCACAATCATGTAAGTGCAGGCATTTACACAGACACATACGTGTGCAGGGACATGTCTGAAATCAGGTATATATATCGAGGTCTATAACATAAGCAGCGGGTTACCTTGTGTAAAACTTACCAAATCTTACCACGAAACTGTAATTTAGGTATTAAAAGTTCGAGGAATAATAAGAATTTTTCGCTTATAGAAAAATTGTGGTGATGCTAAGAGGTTTTGTGATAAAAAATTTCTGTTAATAATGATTGAAAAAAAAAGTTTTTTTTTGTTATAAAACTTTGTTAGAATTCAGGATTGGTACATACATCAACCGGAAATGGATTTGGAATCAATATTCGTGAATTCATTTTGCAATATTTTTCTTTTTTATGAATTAGACTTGTTTCCATCTCAACTTGCATACACGCACACAAACGCACGCATATGCACACACACACATATATACATAGGAAGAGAGAAAGAGAAAGAGGAAAAAGAGAGAGAGAGAGAAAGGGAGAGAGAAAGAAGAGAGAGAACGAAGAGGCAATGTTCATTGACAGAGCTATCTTCGGAGGTTTTCGGAATTCACACCGAAAATCAAGGAAGCGCACACACAGACACAGCATTTCCTTACAATCTACCGACCCTGACACCGATTTTCAAAGCTAATATATATATATATATATATATATATATATATATATATATATATATATATATATATATATATATATATACTAGCTGATGTATGCCGGGCTTTGTGATATGGTTTCAGCGTTTACAGATCTGAGCAAGAAAGCTCACATCATCATTGTCATCCTCAGGTATTATAGGTCGACTGCTGGACAGACGCCGTCATATTCACAGTCAATGACAAGTGTACTTGATCAGAATTTTTTTTATCTCGTCTTCCAAACTTCCCACAGTGTTAACTGTTCCACATGCTCCAATCGGGTAGCAGTTTACAGTCTTTTCATCTCCCTATGTGCCCTGCCCATCACTTGATTTGCTTATTCACGCAGACGATATCCCCATCTTGATCCTCAGTCTGATTGATAACAATTTTTTCCAATCGATAAAAGTTATTACTAACTCTTTCCATTAATCTCAGAGTTATTGTTTTTTGTGGTTTGCTAGTTTCCTGCTCATGCAAGTTTCCAGGCCTCCCATATTTGCAAGTTCTGCAAGTTTCCTGATTTAGCAAGTTTCCTGATTCCACCAGTTTTGAGGATTTGCAAGTTTCTTGGTTGTGCATTCATGTGCCATAGCTGGTATTATGCATTGATATTGTACTTTACATTCAAAGTATACAAGCAATTTGCATTCCATTACGTCTTTATTCATACCAAATACTTTCCAGCCAATTGTTAGACATCTTCTAATCTAATTCCTGCGGTCTTGTCTAGCTTTACTGCAGTTCGAGTGTAAATGTATTTTCTAACATCTTTCAGAGCTTTGCAGTCTGCATTTTATCTCAATTCGATTGATATAGTGATTTTCCTGTTGAATGATCAGCGTGGGATCTGAATGTAAGCCATTTAACTGTTCGTCACCCTAAACGATATGGATAACTGCCCAAACGGGGAAAAGTGCCCTAACAATTAAAAGTGCCTTAAGCTTTGAGATTGGGTTCAAAACGATTTGACAGAAGCCAGTCATAAAGCCAAAGTGGACATCTACACGTCTTTGAACTCTCATGAAGCATCTCACCATCTATTTCTGATTGATCTGTGACCGTTGGAGAGAAATGGATATTTCACGCACATATTGTGTTACACACACAATGGCTAAGTGCAAGCAAAAACGTTAACGCATAACCAGAAGTGGACTTTTATCTAAACAGTATTTTGTGTTCGATTGAATAGCACCGGAGTGGTCCAATTTGAGTTGTTACTATTCAATCATAATTAAAGCTGGTAGCAACTGTCAGTTTGTAGTGTCCAAACACTTTCTTCGAAGAAAAGAGACCAACCGATGGACATTTTTTGTTTACGATTTTCTAGCGTGTGAACATCAGAAATTGGAAATGAAGTCACCCGCCTATCATCATGAGGATAGCTGATTGAATGCATTAGCAGCTTTGCTAATTCATTGACGGTCGATTCGACGACTGGCAAAAGTCTCAACATCTCAGTCATCATGATTTTTCTGCTTCGTACTCACAAAACGAATAATTTACTATCTTTTTCACTTTTATCAGGGGAACTATTGTAACCCATTGACTTTATTTTTCTATTACATTTCATCTTTATCTTTATAATTCCATTACTCAAATGTCTTTTGCTTATCCCAGAGAGATTTTATCAGTACCTATATGAAAAGAAAGACTTGGATGCCATTCTTGAGAAATATGAATGTCTTCTCAGAAGAACATTGTTTCTAACAACGTCAACACGTCAGTAAAGTAGTTGTTGTTTTTTCTAAGGTAAAATTTGACAATTTTTTATTGTTGGGGGATTATGTGCCTCTCCATTTTTTTGTATGTCGCTTGGGATGACCAGAAAATATGTAAAACTCTTAATAGAGAAAACCCATCATATTTTTAGATTGAGGTGAGAACTAGTTAAAGGCTCAGTGATATATTATAGATTATCTTCAGTAAATTAAAATTACTAAACTACCATATATATATATATATATATATGTATATGTATATATATATATATATATGTATAGTTATGAATTGCGCTGTTATATTAAGACTGTATTTGAATTGATATCCCATTATTTTACAGAGAATATATCAATCAACCAAGACATGTAAATAGAATGAGTGATTAAAGGAAATTGGGCTGCTGCGTGGATCGAACCTGCGACTGATAGGGTAGCTGTATCAATAATAGCGGAATATTATTGCTAGTATAGTTTTAATATAATAATGCAATTCGTAATCATTCTCTAGGATCATAAATCCATCTCTTAATATCATTGTTGCACTGAAAGAAACAAAAACAGCTGATGTAGACCGTGAATAAGCAAAATGAGAGTTTGAAAGTGAAACAGTTATTTAAGCCTTTGCGAAACAGGTGGCTGTTTAGTTCAATGGTGAGAGCAACACTATGCTGAAGCAGCTACCTCAGTGGACGTAGGTTCGATTCCAGCCACAACCTCATCTTAGGTGATTACGTATTCTATTTACGTTGTTTCGGCCAAATTATGCTCTCATCGCGTGATAACAGAATGTCATTTCAAATATAGATTAAACATAATATAACGCAACTTGTGCACAACTAATTGATATAGTTTTTAGATTGTTTGGAGTCTCTGATATATTGAACGCCTCAGCACCCTTTCGAAGTTGAATAATCAAGTTCAAATACTTATGAACATAAGGTTTTTTATGAAGGAACTATCGTTTGTAGATGAGTAATTGCTAAAGTATATGTGTCAAGAGCTGTATATCACTCTAGATTATAATATATATATATATATACATATATATATATATATACATACATATATATATATATATATACATATATATATATATACATATATATATATATATATATATATATATATATATATACATATATATATATATATATATATATATATATATATATATATATATATATATATATATATATATATATATATATATATATATATATATATATATATATATATATATATATATATATACGTGTATATGACCAGCAGCTATGTTCATCATGATAAGAACGTACAGGATATCTAGAAGTGTACAAAAAATACGTTCAAAAAAGAAGAAATACATTGAGAGTGGTGAAGAATCTGATCAACGGCTTCCTTGTCTAAAGATATTTTGAAAAGGCCAGACTTTGACCGTTGCTTCTAAATTTCCATCGATTGAAACCCGTCAACAAAAAATCTATAATGGATGAATAGATAGGTTCAATTTTCTTTTCTATGATTGTCTTGATTTTTTTTAATGCTTTTCAGTGTTTTTATTCTGTCCATCTGGTAAAGATTCTCATATGCCACCCTCAATGAGATTAAAACTTTTATCAACTCAAGAAGCTTGATGATTCAGTTATTGTTATTTGCCGAATCGAATCAAATTTCCCACACGACCACTCGCAAGCCGTGGATTCCAAACAGGTTAAACTATAGGGTTCCTTGCGTCCTGGGCCAGCTGAATTTCAAAAACCCTTCAAAGTATATTACTATCATATATCCCTGTGAGTAGCGCTTTTTGCAAACTAAAAAAGTAATGAGCAGGCCATGTTGTAAGAATTTTGAAACTTGCAATGCCTGGCTAGACTGCAAAGGGCATTGATGCTGAATATCTTTCAATTAGGAAAGGTGTACTTTCCAAGGAGAGAAGCATTTGCAAGTCCCGCTGATCTTTTGGTGTGAAGCTCAACCAATGGTAAAAAGCAATCATATCGGTAATGTGACAATCATATATATATATATATATATATATATATATGAAGGAATATTCCAAATGAAAACTCCTTACTGAATATCAAAATTATTGAATAGGAATGTAAATCCAACCAGCATGGCTATTCCTTACTTCTTACTCATATCTCACCCTCGGAACATATAATAATTGAAGGATTATCAGTTATTTATAAAAAAAATAATAATAAATAGACAAAAATCCAGATTTTGGTATGGTCAAAAAAATATGGCAATATGCATGTTTCGAGGGATGCTATTGCATTTGAAGAAAAGGCAAAGATGCACAAAGCATGCAGCATCTGACCAGGAAAAATGAATATGTATTTGCATGTATACTAAAAAAGAGTGAAATATAAGGTAATTTAACAAAAATGCATTTGTTAGAAATGCGCATATTTCAGATCGATACAGTCAGGTTAACATTAAAAGAGAAGAAAAGTGTCTCTAGCATCTACGTAATTATAAAGTTATTCATGCTGGTAGTATATGTTGAAGTGATAAAAGTGCATAAGATTATATACTATGGTTTGCGTTCAAATGTTTTACGCGAAATAACTTATGTGTTAGTTTGGATACAGATGTTCACGCGTGTGTATTTACGAATGGAAATGGAAAAATGCACATTTTGGTATATGAAACGGGAGCAGAATGAAGACTGCATAAAGAATGTATTTTATGAGGATTTTCTATCTTTCATACAACAGGGTGTCAGGATAGTGTGTGAATTTTAGTAAATATTTTTCACTTTTCAAACGTTATTGGATCTGGCAAAAAGATTGTCTTTTGTCCGTCTTTTCGCCATCGATTATGATATTACGCAATCCCGTTAAAAACGGGTCAGTTATTTGCGATGTACTTGTGAGTAGATAATAAAGTTTAATAATGTCTTGAGGCTGGTGTTCCAGCAGAATGTTTGTTATTGTTATTACTTATGGACTAAAGATTATTTTATTTTGGTTTGATTAAGAGAAAGTAGTTCGTATTCTGCTAACATAACGTCTCATTATAAACTCTGTTCTAGATTGATAAACGTTAGTAATTATGGAAGAACTAACTAGTAGTTGACTAAAGTACAAATGGACTTCTTTATTTCAATAAGTGTCTTTTCTTTTCTTTTTTACTTTCTCATGGTGTCGTACCAATATCTGCCGACCAGTTGTAGTGATTGCCAGGATATCATTTTCTTAGCATTTCGACCGTCACATTCGGCAACAGACCGTCGTCCAATTCTAGGGTTTATTTCAAGGGACAGGTTATCAACCTTGAAATAATTAAACCAGTTTTAGACCGTACGGTCAGGTATTCCTACATTTCCTTCTACTCCTTGGATTCTGTAAGCAGCTTCAACGGCGATGAGACTCGGTTGAAAATAATGTCTTAAAATCGCAAGAATCCCAATACGTGCGTTTGACATTATAACATCTGAAACGAAAAGAAAAGCTGATTAATAATAATGATGATATGATACAAGCAATAACTTCAGTTATAAGATATCAAAGGTTAGTTTTCAAATTTGTACAAAAAATGTGACTTAGAATGAAATTTTATAAAAAACAAAACGATTTATGATACAATATAATAATAATTAGCATCCTTTTATATATCCACAGAACATTGAAAAGTGAGACAAGCGAATTAAAAAATATTGAAAGTAAATAGTCATTCAATCAATTTTCATTCAGACACGAATCTTAACTAACTTCACTGAAGAGAAAAAACTTGAAATTTGCTCGACTGAAGCGATAATAGTACATATGTAATTAATCATGTTCAGTTCATTTTGTTTTAATTTCCTGGCCTTATTTCTTCATGATTTACCAAGCATACTTTTCTTTCATTTTTTTGGCTTCCTATTTCTCATGAAGCGGGGGGGTATTGTGATATCATGGACAAATTACTACGATACTCACTAGGTGCCTCACACTCATAGCACTGTGAAACTAATGTTGGGCACTCAGTGATGACCTTGTTTCCTCTGGAAATTCCGTAAATACCCATCCGCAAGCACACTGCCCGTCAAGAGTGCCAAAATTATTTACGTATGGATGGATTATAAAAATATATATTTTAGTTTAAACATATTTACTGCAGATGAAGGAAAATGTGTGCTGTAAACAAAATTTATCTCCGTGAACATTTTCAACCATTCTTTATATCTACTGTTTTATCATAATTTTCTGGCAACATGGCATTAATATTGGATCAAAAAGCACATATTTTTTTAATATGATAAAAAAGATCATTTTTTCATGAAAAGTAGTAGTAGCAGGACGAGGAGGATGAGTGATAGTAGTAATAGTGATTTAAAGACAATTTCTCCAGCCATCGTTCTCTTTCTGTTTGCTCTAGCGTGAAATAAATTAACAAACAACAACCGAAAATATACATTTTTAATAGAAACGAGTACAATCTAATTTCTTTTAAAGTCTGGGAATTAATGTCACCTACACATTTCTCAATAGATTGTAATATATTTGCAAGATTTTAGGCATGTATCTGGATAATCTAAATACTTTCAGGTGTTTCGAAATGTTTTGAGATGTTTTTTTCACACCAAAAAGAAACGGCGGGAAACTGGCTCTACATTTGTGCCTTTTAACTTCTCTCTCAAGCTCTAAGAAAGACTTTTTTCTCAAGCGGCAACAAAACCACTTGACCATTTACAGCTAGAAACTTAATGGTGTGGACTGTCCATTCTCTATTCGCTGAAATGTATTTGCTTTAGGCTATTAGTAGTGACCACTTCAAAGTCCATTGTTGGATAGAGTCCTAATGGATGGGGTACGGGGGTAATCGTACAGTGTAGCCCTCGGGGTGATTGGTACATTTTATTGTTGATCAATTGTTGTCTGTTTAAAGAAAGGCATTTTTGTCGATACTTTCACTCTGATCAGGGGAGTGGTTCCTTATATACCACGATTGATTTGCATTTGTGCTAGTTTTGTTTTAACTCTCTAAATATGCAAGCATGTACATTGAGTTTTGAATGTATCTCGTGTGGGTATCATGTCAGTCCTATTTCCACCACAGAAGTAAAGATTTGGTGGATTCATTCCTAAATTGCAGAAGAACTCAACCACCCAGCTGTGTAAACCATAGTCTTCAACACTCATCAACATAAACACCAAGAAAAAGACGAGACTGTTAGCTGTTGTACAAGAATTAAAAGGATACCTATCATGTGTCTCCCTTATATAAAATAGATTTGTTGATCCACTCAACGCATGCGTCTTTTCTTATCACAATGATGTCACATTAGTTTGTTTATTGGACCTATATCGTAATCCTTCTTGTTTGAAAGTTCTTGCTGGAAGTTCCCACCGGAGATAGATAGGGACAAGTTGATATTCTTAATTGAATGGTACAGAGTGTGGAAAATAGATAGATATGAATAGATTAAGATAGTTATATGGATAAATAGGTAGGAATACACTGAGATAGATATATAGATAGATAGATAGATAGATAGATAGATAGATAGATAGATAGATAGATAAATATGAAGAGACTGAGATAGATGGATAGATAGATAGATAGATAGATAGATAGATAGATAGGAATAGACTGATATAGGTGGTAGATAGATAGATAGATATATCTTTTACCTTTTGTAGTTAATTTTTTTCCGCGGAGGGAGGGGCTGTTAATTGATTTTTAATTCACTGAATCAAACGTATAATTATAATATTGACGATAATCAACCTTGATTCTAATATTTGACCTACAAATAGGCAGTGTATCCGTTGATCAGATCTCATGCTGCTATATTTTTGGATGAAAGTCAGCGGCCAAACAAACATGCTGCAAACATAACCAAACGGCTGCTTCTAATCACAGCTTCACTTGTTCGTCAACATCCTGTTTGTGTTACCTCACAAAGCAAAAGAGAAGGATGTGAGGGTCTGGAACAGTGCTTCGCCGATTCAAAATTCATCTATACACAATCCCAAATATTTTGTCATTTTTCATGGGTATTCTACTGCTGTCACCATAGTTATTGGCACATCGTAAAGAAATTGTTTACACATTTCTTACATTGCAAACAACTCAATAATAATAATTATTGTGCAAGTTTTCCTTAATCCAATATGAAGTGGATCGTAATTAGAATGAATCGATAGATTATGAGAAGAAATTGTATTTTTCTGCTAATTCAAACCATTGGCTTAATTAACCAATTATAATACGGGTGGAGAGAAAATTAGCTACCATGGATAGAGAGATAGATAGATGGATAGATGGATAGATAGAGAGATAGATAGATGGATTGATATGGACGGAATTATTATAAATGCCCAGAATATCAATTGTGGAATTTGTCAAAGAAATGACGACAGCAATGAATTTAGATCATTAACCAAAAAGCAGCCTCCAAATAAACTTTGATAGATGGATAGAGTGTGTTTATCCTTGTTCATAGAATAGCTTGTCTTCAATAGAAAGAGATGAGG
Organism: Thysanoteuthis rhombus; assembly: GCA_963457665.1. Lineage (NCBI taxonomy): Eukaryota > Metazoa > Mollusca > Cephalopoda > Oegopsida > Thysanoteuthidae > Thysanoteuthis > Thysanoteuthis major. Next base: position 3,202,926 of record OY735214.1, on the reverse strand, counting down.
ATGTTCAATACCTCAAATCTGATTCTGAAACAATAGTTTTTGTGATCCCCAATGATTAGTTGGGAGATCCATCTTGGATAGACTTTTTGAAAGCAAAACCTGATATGCATCGTTTCATATACAAAAGCATGTTTACTTTACATGTGATTTGTTAAATCATCGATAAGACGTCAGTCTGATAGATTCAGGGTGCAGATTTGGTTGATATTATCACCAGTAGTTCATGTTTGGGGTTAAGCTGCCCCTTTGTCCTGCTAAGTGGATGTCCATTTTTTTAAACTTTGCAACCTATGCATAATCATTTGTCTTAGGTAAACACTGTACCAATATGATGTTAAAAGCTTCCGATGAATCATAGCCCTACTTACATCTTTGCCCCTTATTAAAAGTATGACTGCTAGTTTTTTTGTGTGTGTGTAAATAGAGAGCAGAGTCGACATGTTTACTCTATTGTAGCACAAAAGCAATTGACTGATAAATAGCAGATTTTCAATGTAACAATGACAGAAACACCAACATCTCACGTTCATGCTGAAAACTCAAAGCTGTCTAGAGAAAATTATAACAAAATTTTGCATAATTATTTTGTAAGCTTTCTCACAGTTGCCATTGGACCACTTGGTACGTTTGACCACATCGACATTTCCTTATCTTTGTTTCTGCAAGTGATGGATATTGTTGAACGATTGTCATCAACTGAAATATCATCTGTATGTCTTGTGCCTTGAATGAGATATTCTTATAAGATTTCTTAGGACTATTTCCTAGAATTTCTCAAGTGGTCTTTGTTGGGTACTGTTGGTTCTAGAATATGGAAGTACTATTTCATTTTTTAGAACTACCCTTGAACCAAGCAACGATATAAAACAGAGTAAAACTATTCAGAATTGGTATTACTTTATTGATGGGGCAGCAATATAGAATATAACTACGAATAAATCACAATAATTTTCTACGTTGCATTGCGAATTTCCTGAATACAAGACGGAGCAAATTACTTTTGGTTGTGCATCAATTAGCAAATGAGGCTCTCTTAAATGAAGATCACGATGGTTGGTCGAAGCTTTATTTTTCTGAATGTGTGACTTATTCGAAACTAACCTTCCAAAACTTTTCATCAAATAAACGGCCTATTTTAATGTTCCCTACGAGGTAGAAAAGGGAAATTCGATGCCCAAGTAGTAGACATTCTCAAATCTTTTATTGAAACAAAAAAGAAATGAGACGACGAATGCTGCAAGATTAAGGTATTGATTCTTTCTGCTGATCTTTGGGGGCATTATTACATTGAATCCACAGAGCAAGGTTATTTTTTTAAAAAAGGCATTAAAGAATAAATCAATACACTCTATCTTATTCTATTTTTGGCTTCTTATATACAAAATTATTCTGTAAGAATATAATATTTTTATCTCAATGATATATTTGTATACATGATTCTGAAAAGTTTACAGCTTTAGAAAAAAAACAAAACGCTTTCAATACATTTTTTCTTCAGTCATCTATTTTTAAGTATCTGTCAAAGCTATTCCTGTGATTTCCCTATAACCCCTATCAATTATTATTATGGTACAATATGTAAACTGTCTATTGTTGGGATCATCAGTTATATACCATGTAAAAATTTGGGATATATATATATATACATATATATATATATATATATATATATATATATATATATATTATATATATATGTGTGTGTGTGTGTGTGTGTGTGTGAACTTGTGAGTGTCTGTATACTACGGATAACTATCTATCTATTCGTTTGAGCATGTGGATTAGTGATTGTATGTTAGGGTTGGCTTTCTGCCTGTGTCTTGGCGTACCCAGGAGGGCAGCCTCACCTGATTGCACACCTGTCGAAGTAGCGACTACCAAATTGAAAATCGAATTCAAAAGGAATCTCCATTTTCCAATCGTTCCCTTCCCGGTGGAAAAAATATTCTCAAAAATGGGAATCTTTTGCCATTTGCAAGGGTGCTGAAGAAATAATTCGAATCTAATTTCAACATCTGGAGACTAAAGGTACCAATCATGCAAGAGTTCAATCAGAGAGAGAGACAGACACAAACCCACAAGGAACATGTGTTTATAATTGTAGGATATATATATATATATATATATATATATATATATATATATATATATATATATATATATATATATATATATATATATATACTCGTGTATTTGTGAAAGAGTGTGTGTATTTTTTGCTCCGTGGATTTAAAGTAATCCGACAGAATGGAGGGAGTAATTTGACAATGTTGAACTGAGAATTTTAAAACAAAGTGTGTTAAATTGCAATCCACTCAGTATAATATGTGGACATGCAGGAACGAAAGTTTTCCCCTAATCCACAAACTATCCAATGGTAGATGTGTAACTATTTAGGCTACCAAGCTGGTCATCTCATATACACGGAACAGACGTGGGAAAGCTTCCCAAAACGACGTCGCCGAGGCCAAATAGTAATAACATATCTAATAATGGTTTTTTTGAAAGTTCAACTATTCTCAACTATTTCGACAAGGTCTGGAAAAACACATAGAATTAATAGAATATCAACCTGATATTGGTGGCTTATCTGATGAGCAAAAGTGTTGACACGTATACATTTGTAAGGAAATATTTTTGCAATCTGTCCAGTGAAGCTTAACACCGCCGTTACAAAGGACAAAGATAGGAAATAGAAGTGTCAGTATTTATAGAAGTAGTGTTCATACTTGAAAGACTGCTAAGAGGTTATCAGTACGTTACACCGGTGTTTTGTTACTCCTGTCGACGAAGCTAGGAGAGGTTTGCGAATTCACTCATTTTATTATTTAGCACAGAAGAAGGATAAAAACAAACACGTAACATAATTTCCAAGGGGGATAACTCAATATCTGTACATTGCACAATCACCCGGTTCATCAAGAGAGGGAGAGAGAGATGGAGTGAATATTTGTGTATCGTATTTTGAGTTGAATATCGTAACTAACGTTTCCACCAATGTATGTATGTGAACATGCGCGTGCATGTGTGTACATACAAAAAAAGCTGCTTCGAGATATCAAAGTTTGGAATGGCTTTCTCAAAGACAGAAAACATTGATAAAAAATGAGAATCTTATTTTCCTAGTGATGGGTACCGACTCGGATCTACAGATGCAGAACATAGAAAATAATAAAACTATCAGAATCGAAGGAGAGCCATGGAAAGAGCAATGACAGGGATTATTCAAAGAGACAAAACAAATTCTGATGGTTTGAGACTTAACCAGGAGATATGACAACCGATGTAACAAAAAGCTAACCGATTTGTACTCATAAGACTGTGAAGGCAGTAGTAGATGACCCGAAACAAGGTGGGTGATGAGAAAGAAAGGTTTGCTGCTAAGACATACCAGAAGGTATATAATCACGGTGGTCATGGAGGGAGATAGGAAAACCCTTGCAGTAGACTTGTAATGGTTTATATTATGTGTGTGTGTATGTATGTGTGTGTGTGTTCTAATGATAGGTTTGCATGTGACTTGGTGTCATTTTCACACATACACACACACACATACATATATATATATATATATATATATATATATATATATATATATATATATATATATATATATATATGTATATGTGTGTGTGTGTGTATATATATATATATATTTATATTTATAAACTGATCATTTGACCATCAAATAAATGAAATTAGTTACATTCTGGGGTGATACGTACCTCTAGTGCTTCCAAATTATTCCAAGTAGTTACCAGTACTCAGATTCCTTCCCAGAGACAGTGAGTTTTATCAATATATTTTAACGATATTCCTTCAATTCCTCGTTCGACCTCTTATCAAGGATTCTCAAGTCTTTTTTCAAATGAATTCAATTTCGTCTTCCTTAGTTTCTTTTTCACAGTATATAAATATATATCAGGATATATATATATACATATATATATATATATATATATATATATATATATATATATATATATATATATATATATATGTGTGTGTAGATTGATCTATATACACAAACATTTATGAAAAAATAGGAGATAATATCGAACTAAAAGAGTAAAAATAAATTTAATGTGTATTTTGATGTTTGCATTCACATATACAGATTACGTTGATTAGTGCGGTCCCTTTCTTTTAACAGTTTGTTTACTGTTCAAAGTCGCACTGTTCAAGGTTTTATGTTAATTTGACGTGTCATTTTCCAACTTTTATTTAGTCTGTACTGGAATAACTTAACAGTCTGTGATCACGGGTCCGGATAGAAACTGCACTATTCAACGTATTTCAGTAGCTTTATAGCTATATTTACATGTAAAAATACACAATAAATAATCCAGTTGGTACAAACGAATTCTCTTTGTTGCAATGTAATCCTGTATCAAAAACTCACGTCATAACTGCTTGCACGACCGGTATCTTCCGTCAGGTTGTTGTTATTGACGATGTTATTGTTGTTGTTGTTGTTGTTATTGTTGTTTATCGTTGCATTTTTTTCGTTGTTGTCGTTCCAAGCTGTAGTAATAGTAATAGTATTAGTAGTGATAGTAGTTATTTAATAATGTGGTGAAGGTATGGTGTTTCAACTTGACCAACATGACAAAGACGATACGAAACAAGAGATGCTTCTAAAATATTTTTGCAAAGCAGAAAAAAATCATCAGCTCACTAGTCAACAGATATAAGACTATATATATATATATATATGTGTGTGTGTGTGTGTGTGTGTGTGTAGATAGATAGATAGATAGATAGATAGATTGATAGATAGATAGATAGATAGATAGATAGATAGATAGATAGATAGATGGATGGATAGATATGTTTATTTATCTGGTTTCCCTATGTGTTTCGTGTTATTTGTGTATATACATATATACGTTAGTCTTAGGGTGTTTAATCACTCTCTCTCTCTCTCTCTCTCACTCTCTCTCCCCTTCCCTCTCTCTTTCCCTTTCTCTTTCTCTCTCTCTCTCTGTCTCTCTCTCAATGAATAAATATGTATTTAAATGCCTGACTGAGTTTATTTGTTGGTGAGCATGTGCAATTTCTATAATTTGCATATATAGTTGCATGTATACGAGAGTGCATTTGTAATAGACATGTGCGTTTTGTATTATCCGTATCACTGTGTGTATATGTGTATGTGAGTGTGTGTTCGTATGTATGTGTGTGTGGGCATGCGTGCACACACGCATGTGTACGTGTATCTGAGAAGTTGAGTCAACACTTGAAAAATAGAGAGAGAGAGAGATAGAGGGAGAGAGAGAAATAATTACCAAAGAGCATATCAGGATGTTACAGTTGAGAATCGAATCGACATTTATCTGTAACTTAGTAGCATTGAATGACAGTAATAGTTGCACCGTATATCTCCGTCGAAATGCCTCGTAGTGTTTACGTAGCGGGGGATCTTCCGTCTAAGCTTCTTTCACTACCGTTAGCGATTAGTTTTCATTCAGGCCATTCAGAGGGGGGGTCGGGGGCCAGGTAGCAGGTGGGGATGCCTCGAGGAGATCGTCTCGGAAAGCTTTGTTCCAAGCTACTTACAGGACCTGATATAATTAGGTGATCCGTGTTTGGGTCGAGCGTTCGTTTATGTGTAAGAGAAAGAGACAGAGAAAGGGGGAAAGGGAGAAAGAATGCGAGAGGAAGATACAATCAGCGTATGTGTGTGCTTGTGAGAGAGAGAGACAGAAATAGAGAGGGAGAAAGAAGGTTCCAAAAACCGAGACCACAGAAAAAAAAGAAAAGTGAGAAAGAGAGTGAAGCGATATCAATATTCCACTATTGCTCAAGTGAGCATTTTCCAAGTAGATTTTAAGGCGTGGAGAGAGCGAAAGAAAGAGGGAGAAAGGGGATGAATGAGAGAGAGAGAGAGAGAAGCTTGCAAAAAAGGGGATCATACTTTTACGAGGTAGTAAGAGACAGAAAAAGAGAAGTTACATCCATATCCAACCGATTGATAATCACTTGGAACCGACAAACAAACGAACACAATACAAATAGACACAGGTATTAGATTGAGCACCCAAGTGGACTCCCGTTAATCCAGCACCCGGGGGGGTTGATAGTGCTGTTATAACGAATATCCCTTTGTGACGGATATTTTATGCCAATTATAAATATAATGAGAAACTAAAAATTACAGACAAAAGTGCCATTTCATCGTTTAAAGGCTGATGTTACCTTAAGCAGGAATATTCTAAAGGTTCACTCATTCGAGTTTTCAAAATAATGCACATAAATGATCATGTGTCGTTGCTACAAACTATATGCAATAACAGTCTCGAAATAATATGATGACATTGAAACATGCCGTTGGAATGTTCAGAGTAAGTAGAACAAAAGTAGTCCCTATGACAGTGTACACATCGAGAAATTCTCTCCCTACTCTCTACTCATCCATTTTCGGACACAAAAATAGATGTACACTATTCCAACCCGCCCATCGCCTTTTTTATCAATGCATTCGAACCATCGACGTTTAGTTTTTTTACTCGTTCTGTTCAGCCCACCGAAGCTTCACAAGAGCTCTGTTGCCCGTGATTGACGTCAATAGTACACAATTTGTTAAGTCATTGTAATTAACAACTAGTTAAAACAGATTGCTATGGTTCAAGAAAGCGAAAGTTTTTGTAACTTTGTCAATCACATACAGATACTTTCATTGTAAACAAAATGGTGTCCAGTCAATGCTGAGAACACTCTATTATTCACCACATGTATAACAATTAGTGATTGAAATAGCAGTGAAACGCCTAAATAACAGATAGAAAGTTAGTCATAAATTGAGAAAGATGGATAGATGGATAGATGAATGGACAGCCATGGTAAAAATTATGTGATCACCACATTTCAAGAATATTCACGAAACAATGTTACTTCGCAGGACAAATTATAGAAACGACCCGAAACATAATTTGTCAGAGGTGTGATATTCTGACTTCATGAAATATAACTCAAAACAAATCATATTAAAGTATTTGACTCTTTGGAATATTTTCTTAAGATGAAATATGGGAAAACATTCTCAAAAAAATGATTGAATTGTCGACAAAACAATCCCGGTAAGTATTAAGCTGCTCCTCCTGTGGCTTCCACTATTATCAGTATTCTATGAAAAATTGACTTCACAAATAAAAAACGATATTCTGTATCAAACTGGTTCAAATTTCCTCCAATACCGGTTGACAGATCAACTTTGCAGGGCCGAGTCTTGTCTTTTTTTTTTTTTTTGGATCTACAGTATAAAATTTAAATCGGATGCAGATCAAGACGGCTTGCATGTCATATCATTGGATTTATATACTTTTTTCCAGTATTATTCATTCATGTTACACTGTGGTAAGATGTATTATCATCATAAGATTAGTGTCCAAAACTACAATGTGTACCAGCGTTTGACAACTAACTGTTTGTATTTGTTGCAGTAACTAATCGCTCGATTATATATAAAGAGGTTTCAAGTCTACGTCAAGTGAAGTTCATCAGAACCTTCACCTCGTGTAAAATAACTCGCGACATAAGTAACAAAGAGACACATGAATATCAACTAAAAAGATAAAACTGACTGTGGCAATACAAAGATAGAATATATGCAAAAGATTTACAAGTTATAATCTAATCTGTTTCTGTTACGTTTCATGGAGTCTGGATATCAAGCTATAAAAACAAAATTTGTTTCGTGTCATCTGTTATTAGTTTATTTGCTGGGAAATACAAAGCTGGATGAACAGCATCCAAGTGTGCGGATCTAATAATAAATGCAGTTTAGATCAATCAATCGATTGAGAGATTTCAAAATTCTGGGATAGATTAAAGGATGTAAAATATAGACACTGCAGATTTTACAAGTACTGTAATGCATGGACAATAATCTCTTTATATTTCAAATGTAATTTCTCAATCAACTTTCGACCTATCTTACCACGACTCACAATTCACTTACAAAATGCCTTTTTTAAAAAAGCTTTCTTTAGAAAAAACAGTGAATCAAAGCTAAACGTCGAGAAAAAATTCGTTCGAGTGAGTCTTCCGATTTTGACATTACTCTCTCACATTAATTAACCTTAAACAGGCCAAAACATTTGTCACACACAAACATATATATATTGAAAATAAGATAATTAAGTCCTGACAAATATTTTATATCAATACCATGTTATGTCATAAATATAATATGTTGTATCAAATGGGAAAAAAAATCTCTCCTGAGCCCCATTTTGAAATTTTCTCAATGTGTAAAGAAATGTCATTTGGGTAACATTGATTCCTCCAGGAAGTTCCCCGTCTTTAATGGCAGGTATTCCAAGCGAAAAATCACACTTGGATGGCAAGCCTTTGGCAGAGCAAATTAAACTTCAAAAATAAGGAGATTTCATTAATCCAAAAAAGAAAGGTGTATAACCAATGCATCCTCCCAATAGTCACTTATGTAGCTAAAACATTGAACCTTACAAAGATACAGCTCTGCAAATCGGGAACCATGCAACAAACTCATGGAAAAAGTATGCTGGGCCTCACATGGAGAGACTACAAGAAAGCACAGTTTTTCTGGGAAAAGACAGGAGCCAAGAACATCAAAGAATCCATTCAAAATCTGAAATGGCAGACTAAAAAAGATATTTAATGTACTAGGAGTAAGCATACTTATATATATATATATATATATATATATATATATATATATATATATATATATATATGTATATGTATATATATATATGTATGTGTGTGTGTGTGTATGTTTCTGTGATGTCAATCTCGCTATAAGTGTGAATTCTTCAATGCATATTGGTAAGGTGAGCTTGTCTATCAAACTGAGCCCCGGATGTTAGAATCTTACAATGACCGGTGCTAGTTCCATCCAGAGGGTAAACTGCACTGGTCTATTCCTATGGAGACTTAAAAAGATATTTGTTGTTTAGAAGTAAGCATATATATATATATATATATATATATATATATAATGTGTGTAATTAGTTATGCATAGTTTGGTCTGGGATGTATGTTATCAGACGCTTATGACGTGATATTTTGAACGTCTATAATTGTTCAACTTAACACATGCATGCACACACATACACACACACACACACACACACACACAATATGTGTGTGTGTGTGTGTGTGTGTGTGTGTGCGTGTGTGGGCGCATCTGCGTCTCTGAATGTGCTTTTATCATTTAAGCATAGTCCCTTCGAGTACTGTAAAACAAATTGTTCCAGCAAAGGTATGTACAATATTCAGTCCACAAGTTCTGATCAGTTCCCTCGAACGTTTCAGTTGCATTTGGTAGCAGTGTACCCAATTTTCCTGCCTGTAAGGCACAACCCTCTCCTTTGAGATTCATGCCAAAAATCATCATACCTTAAATGGATTTACAGATCATTGCTATTTATCATATGATCATCCTGGTCTCAAGTTACCTTCTTAGGCAGATTTGCACAGCGTAGATTTGAGAATATCAAAATTTACCTGACGCCCAATTGACCTTTATTGGTTGACAGGGGTTATAGCAACCTATCCAATGTGCATCTTGGTGCCAAATCAATGAATGTCGAATCTGAATGTTAAACTGACTCATACTTTGTGGTAATTGTAGTAAGCTGTGTTCCTGTCACACAATATGTGACATCTTCACAATGCACAAACGTCTTGATGCTGACGTTCAAAAAACGAATTAAAAGTTCATTGTCCCTGAAGTGATTTTTAATAATTGTCAAGGAGAAAGATTCTTAACATAACGTTAACAGAAAAACAGCTCTCATTCCTCAAGCCCTCATTATCGAATTAGAGAAGTCAAAGCTGAATAAAGTCTCGTTTAATCAACTCATTTCGATTTCATATGTGACGACTGATTCGCGCAATATTATCTGTGAATTATTGCTTGCCTGAATCACCAAAACGCAGAAACGCCACAATGCCAACAATTGAAAATTGAAACAAAATTTTGAAAATAAGATTAACATCAACAGTGCATCCCCAACAACTGAGGTCTCAGATCCGGATAATGGCAAACGAATATCTGGAATCGCTCGCTCCAAACCTTTGAACAGTTTTTACATAAACAAGCAATGGCAAGGATCCATCTTCATTCAATCTAACTATGGGTAGATGAAAGGAAAGACTGCATTTTCCAGCCATGGTTGGAAACAAGTCTGGTGACGAGCAGAAATTGGAAAGAAAGAGAGTAGGGAGGAAAATGTACAATCTATATCCTCCTATCCACCATCACCTATTCCAAACTTTTTTCAACTAAATGGAGCCTATCCAGGATAGGAAGCAGAAAATCCTTTTTCTCAGCTTGGCTGTCAAGCTTTCAAAATTACATTCTTTCGCAGCAACATCCATATAGAATGTGAAGTGTCATCCTCGCAAAACTTGTGCATAATAGCATTGGTTGAATGGTTCCCATGGATCCAACCTGTCAACTCAAAACAAAAGGTCTCAAGTTCTGAGAGATCTTTCTTTCACGTCAATAACATCAAACAGACGTACTTATGTATAATAGCTCATGTTAACGAGTGTACCAAATATCTAATTGGTGACCCCAGTGCATTCCTTTTTCATTTAAGTAGGAACTGAAAACACCGGATTCTTGCGAGGAAAAAAACTTTGAAAAGCAGCTAATCTATTAAAACGGGACAAGTGAGATGGAAATGAAGGATACAATAAGCATCATGCACATTTTTACGTATTATTTGAAAACAAAAGAAAATACAGGTGAGCAACACTACTGGGAGATATATCAAGGAACCCAATGAAAAATACATCAGTGAACCATTTATCTGACCATGTTAGTACTTGAGAAGACCCTGATAATTTAGACTACGTAAAGAACGAATCCCATCATCATCATCATCATCATCATCAGTCTTTTATCGACCATCGTTGGATTTAGACCTTCCCCAAGATCAAATAGACTCTATCATAGACATCGTGGATCTAAAACTTTCTGGAAATGTTCAATTCGTAATGCTATCTTATTTTCTGCCTGCCGCCGTCTCAAATTTTATCACAGTAAAAAAAACGATATTATTATTAGCAGATGTAGATAAGTACAACCCTAAGAAATGGTATGTTTGATCATCGTATATTCACTGAGAAACCTTCAAATATAAAATTCAAAATATGAAGCATACGATGAAAAGTTACGAAATGTTAAGAACGAAATAATTTCAACATGAACCAATTGATAACTCAAAAAAGAGGGCCAATTCAATCGATCCACCTATCTTCATTTGGAGATCATTTTACTACTCCACGGAATTACAACAAAAAGCAATCAAGCAGCAGGCGTGCAACGACCACTAAGTTGAGAAATCGCCTGTTCGAAGAACGCCAGATCAATGGCCCACTACCATATCCGTCTGATTATCTCTTGTCGTCTCTCAAACAAGCTGGAGGAATTATTTTGGACCGGGCGCTTTTTTAATCAGAGGATCCTCATGGCTAAGGCTTGAGAAAAGTGATCTAGTGCCCGGATAATCAGCCTGATGAATAAACCCACAATTACTTCCCATTACGAAAAGATTCCATCCAGATAAGATAAATTTCTTCCGGTAGAAGTATACTATTTGCCATCCTTCTAAATCAAAGAAAACATGGCTGACAGGAAATGTCATTGGAATTATATATTGGCTTGGCAAATCATGTGATATAAAACCAACTGAGCATATTTGACTTTCTATACAATGAAAAGTGACATTCGAGAAGTTTTCAAACAAAGGTAGTTTGTGGAATGCTGTTAAAGGACTTGGATTCTCAAATTGTTGATTTTTCCAGCTGCAGTCATCGTCAACCTAATTCAAAAGTTAGAAAATGAAAATTAATATTTTCTATGTTGGAAAATCATTCTGGAAAGTCCTCTTCAGAGGTAGACATCAGTTATTTAGTCTCCTTAATCTCCTCAACGGTCTGAAACCTCTTTGAGAAAAGCGAACAGAAGCAGAGAGCCAGATCTTGACTGTCTGGGAATGGAAAGTCTGACAATTATAGGTAATTTGATGTTTCATCAAAAGTTTAAAATACAACGTGGGGAATGAATAAGCATAGTCATTGTGAATGTGATAGTAATACAATCAACAAGCTCCCTAAATGACGAATCACCGTCGATTGAGTAATTTCACGGGTTTATTATACAACTACTACTAAGTAGTAACAATCAATTTGGTGAAGTGAGAGTAGATTTGAAATGATCAGTGATGCTTCTGAAAGCAACTTCATCCTTTTCTCCATTGACCATTTTGGTATGCTAGTGACGAGACATCTTCCGTCAAGATCTCTTGCAAAGCGTAGAGAGAAATGAATGCAATGTTTCCCTAAAGTCATTCGTTGGAAATGAATATGAGCAGCCTCGGTAGGAGATTGAACTTGGTTTGCCAGTTCCACTTTTTGTATTAGTTCCCAGTATTTTCACGATTGAATTTTTGAAAAATGTTTTTATAAGCAGTATAAAAAAAATTAGAAAATAAACAATATATATCCACGTATTTGTATTCAGGGGGTTTAACACTTTCTGATGAGCACAGGGATACTACACTCTGATCCTTCTCGGACGTTCTTATCGCAATAATATTAAAAATATAAATAGTAATGATAGCAAAGAAAAGACTTTGACCCTACGTAGTCTGTGTAGATACTACACCCTGATCCCAAGAGTGACAACTGGATCCTAGACAGACTGCATACAACCGCTGATCTTTGGCAGGAAGGCTGATCTATGCGTGAATGAGCCTATCATTTTAACTGGTACTATACAAACAATAATAATGATTAGGGAAATTCAAATTTCTATGAATAATCATAACGCCAGTAGAGGAAGAAGAATTAAGCTGAAGACGAATGTTGATTGGGACAAATATACAAAGGGGCTGGACAAGCAACACTATCCATTATTGTATAAATGAGTAATGGGTAACTCCCAGGAAGAGAAAACTGGACTGAACCAAAAATAGACACAAACAGATATAGACAGAACAAAAAAAATGAACAGAAAAGCAATGCCACATATTTCATGAGAACATAAAATCATTGACGCGATAAATGATCAGCTTGTCTCTACTTTTCCTACTAAAAATTTCCCGTTGGAAAATTCCTGACATAAATTTAAATGCCATCTGTTTATTTCCCCTTTCCAAATATCTCTAACATGATCATCAATAGTATTCTCTTTTTCCCTTACATTCGGGGAAAAAAATAACAAAAAAAAAAAAGGAAAACGTATAGAATATCACGCTGGTCAACAGAATCGAATTTCTTATTTTTCTCATCAAGGTTGCAATACTACTTTTTAAAGATCAATATTAGATGAAGCTTACGAATTTCGAATCCTTATTCTTATTTTGCTATAGATACCTTCTGATTTTAGTTTTATTGTATATGAAGCTCAATGTTTCGGGATGATTCGGAGCGGGAAGTCAAAGTCACTAGGAATATGATATACAATAGGGATACTATGCATCTAGTCATAGGGTTTTATCTTAAGGGGAACCGTCTTCATCTCATCATATCAACAAGAAGATTTGTCATACAAAAGAAAATAGATTAATCTTTTGGAATCGGCACCTGAAGCGAGGCTGCAGCTAAGATTTATTCTGAATAATTATTTTACCTTTCATCCCTGAAAAAGTAACAGAGAATGTCCATGATTACTGGATAAATACTTATTCTGTCTGAGAAATACCCAGCCATTTTTTATTCAGTAGATTAGGCTACTTCGGAACACCTCCTTTGGGACCCTGACACACGGTCAAAAATCTCTTTGGGAGAAACCAAATTTATAATGTAAGTGACTTCAGGAGGCCTATTCATGCTGATTAGTGCTACGTGTGAATGCTTGTCTGCACATTTACGATGCTACTGGTTTTTGAAATATTTAAAACGTTTGGATATTTTTTGACAGACCTACTTATATCTACCTATCATTGTCCGCAGTTACAGTCATCAACATTTGGAGATTCTGGGTTTATTAAAGTTCCATAAAGATTAATGGTACTTGCTCCATAGTTTAACGAAAGGTATTAATGTTCCAATGAAAGGTATATAGAGTAAAATTCTTACGAAAGGTATTTATAGGAACGTTCTTACGGAAAGTATTTATAGGAACGTTCCAATAAAGAGTATTAATAGGAACATTCGAACGCAAACGTATTATTAGTAACATATGTATGTAGGCATGTTCCACCAAAAAGTATTCACAGGAAAGTTTTACGTTCGGAAAACTAAGGGAATTTTGATATCATGTTTGGTGATGCTTTAAAAGTTTCTGCCTCTGTTGTATTTGCCGAGGGAGATAGCTATCAAAATCATGCACTGCATATGTTCATTCTTGTTGAATCTAAATAAGTGATTTTAAAGCAACATATTTTCTAAGTAAATGCAACCGAAAAATATTTACATACTGCCTTCATTTTTTTGACAGCACGGGCTGACAATATTTTCATTTGCGGAATTTTTTCCTGTGAGTTTGACAATCTCGTGGTACAGACAGGGGAACATTTCTTAGCACACTTCATCATATATAGTGACTAACTAACCATTTCCTGGGGTAGGTGTTTGGATAGTAATGTATGATGATTTGAATAAGCATCTAGAAAGATATTACCACAATTTGATTTAACACTACAATGTAAGGAAAATTCTTTAGACTTTACAACTGACTAATCCCACCTCTGATATAATGAAAACTATGTTGATTATATAATGATGGACGATACTCTTGTTGTAATATCACCAGAGAGGATCATACTATGAGATAGTATATATATATATATATGTATATACTATCTCAATGCTATGCACTGCCTTTCCACAGGAATAGAGCACTCTGGTGGATGGGGGATTCAAGCAAAAATAGAATATATTGCTTAAATTCATTGACCGTCCAGTTCCGTAGCTCAGCGGTAGGATACCGGCCTCCGGGCTTGAAGCGACGGTTTCAATCCTGCTTCGTGGTACTGGATGGGATAATGGATTGTCTGTAGCCACACTGAAGAGATTTAATACAATGAAACAGCTGTCTGTGGATGACACAATAATGTATATATATACACACACACTATTCGAAAAATCCTAATTGAAAGTGGGAAAAAAGCTTTATTTGATAAAAAAGGTTGAGTGGAGAATCACTTTACGTAATAACCACGGGCGTGGATTTGAACTTCAGTTTATGTTTTTTGTTTGTTTGTTTTTTTTTTCAATTTCACTTTCAAGTATTAACGTCAAGGGAATTCGTAACTCTGAAATGACAGAGCAAAAAAATCTTCAAAAATTGAAAGTGAAACAGGAATAAGACATTTTGAGAAAAAAAAAAGGTGGATGAGGAGATGATTCCGCCATTTTGTGTCTGAAAGGTTTCAACGTCTTCATCAACCTACATGGAACTGGATGATCAAGGAAAATAAATCATTAGACAAAGTCAAGAAGTCTTCAACGACATGGAAGAAAAAATTTCCATCAATTAAATATGGACGGATAGATTTTAAAGAAAATTAATGTTGCAATCCATTTTTAAATCGATCAAATATTTTCAAGATATAAGATGAATATATAAAATTGTTTATAGCATGAACTGAACATATAATGGTATGAGAACCTTGAGGACACGAAGGTATAAAAATTAACAAAAAAACATTCGGTATACATGTATTGAGATTCGAAAGACCACATGCAAATATCCAAGGTTTCCATTGACCGGGACGCCTTTGACTTGGACAGAGTTGTCCATTATGTAAACACCCCAGTACCGATAGATCTCCCCAATGTTATGAGAGGCATGGCCGGTCTACACTACGAGAAAAAAGACGAAAACGAAGTATAGGAAGTGATGAAAATATAAGAAAAGGATTGGAAATGAAAAAAACGAATAGATGAAATACAGAAAATCCTTTCGATTGGGGCTACAACAACGATTCTAAAAAAATGAAACGTGGGCTGCAAGAAAAATAAAATTAAATAAAAAAAGAAGACGTTGAAACAAGAAAGGGAATCGTGGTGATAAATATGACAGAGAAGAACTGTGGAAAGTTATTCTC
The DNA here is from genome assembly GCA_963457665.1 of Thysanoteuthis rhombus. Classification (NCBI taxonomy): domain Eukaryota; kingdom Metazoa; phylum Mollusca; class Cephalopoda; order Oegopsida; family Thysanoteuthidae; genus Thysanoteuthis; species Thysanoteuthis major. The sequence goes on along the minus strand of OY735214.1, from coordinate 3,186,877 downwards.
TTAATCCTTTTCTTTTTTTATTCCTTTTTTTTAGATATTTTCAGATACATTCATTGCTGTAAACATTCGACATTAAGGGGCTTTTTTTCTTATATACTCTCTCATAGCAAACACACACGCTATAAAAAGTTTCTGAAACATTTGAATATTGTTTTGAAGACCATAAAATATATCAAACATTTGTTGATACGGAGAAAGGTATTGTGTACGTGTGCTTGTGTTAAAGAATGGTGTTTGTTCAGGAACCAATTTGATTACAGTGTTAGGTTTTCTTCCATCATTGTTTCATGCTTGTCTGAGTGTTTCTATCGTCTAAAATGAGAGATAGGTGCACATATCAGAAACACCCCGATAAATTAGGTACTCTCTCTCTCTCTCTCTCTCTCTCTCTCTCTCTCTCTCTCTCTCTCTCTCTCTCTCTCTCTCTCTGATAATTCAAAAGAAAGGACGAATTAGTATATCTCGGAATGGACACATAGCGCATTGGTTACAGCATCAGACAAATTACTGTAGAGTCATCTGATGGTTCTAAGTTCGATTCTAGTGTGAGACAATGTAACAATACTACTAACGCTAAGAGGGGAGTACAGTCAATATACCCCCGTCGGATAAATAAAGGGTTCGGTTCGTTACTTCCCCAAATCTACCAGATGATACCTGACGAAGGCCGTAGAGTGCAACGGCCGAAACGTTGTATGAAAAACAACCAAGATGAGGATGCTCCGAATATCATTAGAAATAAAGGACAAATTAATGGGACCTACTCAGTGAACAACGTTGAAAAACACTTCTGGTTAATGAAAAGAATTGTCAGATTCTCCTGTTGAAAACTTTAGTAAAAAATCAACTCGAAAAAGTTTTTTGTGTGTGAGTGGTATATTCAAATTTGATATTAATTGGTTTGCATGGAATCTGATATTTGAATCAATACAAAGGAATCATTATTCAAACGGGTGTACTCACAATAGAAGTGACATTTAACTGTGATTCACAGCTGTTGATATATTTACTATTCCCTACGGCAACTCCTTTATCCGTCTACATAAAGACTCTGAGCACTTTCAACTCCAAAAAGGAGTAGTCGAAAGCGATACCAGTTCACCCGAACTTTTCACAGCCTGCCTCGAGATAATCTTCCAAAACTTAGATTGGAAAAATAGAGGAATAAGAATAGACAGCTAATATCTGAGAAACCTGAAATTTGCTGACGACATTGTCCTCTTTGCAGAGGACCTATACGACCGCCAACTAATGCTAAATGAACTAAACAAAGAAAGCAAAAGAGTCAGTCTGCACACAAAATTCAGTAAAACTGAAGTCATATGCAACAATCACATCAAGGATAAGGACATTACCGTCAAAATCGAAGATACAAAACTACAAAAAAGTAGACCACTACAGTTACTTGGGAAAACAAATCTCTATGAAACCCACAAATGAAGAAGAAATCAAGTGGGCATTCACCCTGGGATGGCAAACCTTCAGCAGAGCAAGCTCAACTGATCCCACAAATCCTAAAAAAAAGGATACCACAATGCATCCTCCGAATAGTCATTTATCTAGCAGAATCATAGGACCTAAACAAGAGACAAACCAGCAAACTGAGAAACATGCAGCGTATGCATGAGAGAATCATGCTGAACCTCACATGGGGAGATCACAAAATAGAACAATATATCAGAAAGAAAACAGGGCTCTAAGACATCATAGAATCTATTTAAAAAAACTTAAAAGACAATGAGCTGGCCACCTTGCGAGAATGGAGGACAACCAATGGAAATCAAGACTCGGAACATGGATCCCCAGAGATCATATTCGAAACTGAGGCGGAGAAAATACAAGATGGTGAGATGGAATAGACAAAATCAGAAAATACTGGGTCTGCCATGCCCATGATAGAGAAATGCAGCAGATCCTGGGGAAGGTCCCTGTCCAACGACGGACGTTAAGAGACTACTGATGATGATGATGATGATGATGATGATGATGATGATGATGATGATGATGATGAAGTTAAACATATTTTTTTGGTGACGAGCGTTAGTTTTAAAAAACTAAATTATTTGGAGTATGGAATAAAATCCATATACAATGCAGTATGATGATACTCTATATAAAATAACACACTACAAGTATGACATGAGCAATATATCAAAGTTATAGCTGAAAGGAAGTGGTTTTCGATCCACAGGGCTGAGATGCCGTGTTGATATAAGCTCTTTATCCTTCAGAATCCTCCAAAAGAGTTACATAGTAAACAATTATTGAATCCTATAACTTGAACTTTTACATATGAAATTTACACAAGGCACCATGATTGCAAAGTATACGCAAAATGGGAAAGAAAACATCAAAGAAAATTACGTGAATTGCATTAACAGATGCTTGGAAATGAGTGACTGAAATGACACAATAGAACTTTGAAAATCATTGATGTGTTTAAAGTATGAAACTGTACAGCTTTTTACTCTCTCTCTCTCTCTCTCTCTCTATATATATATATATATATATATATATATATATATATATATATATATAAATTCCTATATTGATATATGTAATTACTTATCAGACCCTCCTTTTATACAGTGCATGTCATGAGTGTTCTATCAGATATATTGCTTCTAATCACTTACTTTTGAGAGTTAAAAACTACAACTTTACGCTACAAAAAACCAAATGCCTGATGTGAAAAGTTTTAATATACATCAGTGAGTTTGATGGCTTTGTTTCGTGCATTTTCTCTCATATAATTATCGTTAGACATTCAGAACATCCTGTAGACCTCCCCTAAACCACAACATCCAGCAAACCTACCCTAAACCACAACATCCAGCAAACTTCCCCATTAGACCACGAACCCACTCAAAACTAAAATATCTCTCTACAATCGTTGCAGCACTTACAATTGTAGCAAAGGTTTGATACAAGCTTATTGTTTTCAATGAAGATTAATGGTAATTGCTTTTTCGTTTAACGCCATTTTGGCCAACAAAATGTTTTTATAGGGACACCCTACTTCCATATGACCCTGGAAATATGTAAACACCATTTTTCTTGTAAATGGTTTTCGTTTACGTATTACCAACGTTCCTGAGTAGAAAAAAGAATGTGCAAAGGCGGATCCAAATCGGATCAACGTGTGAAAATTCCTGAGTTATTCTTTACAAGATCCCCTCTGAGGTTTTGAACAGGTAAAAATATCCGCCAAGATGGAGAGCAGATAAACACTCTTGAAGAATTACCCCTAAGTCTATGAGGAAATAGTTTATTGCGCAGATATTTTCACAGAAACGGTTACACTCACCCACACTAACACTACAACGTATCAGCGCATATATATATATATATATATATATATATAGAGAGAGAGAGAGAGAGAGAAGGGGGGGATAGATGGATATACATATATATAGATAGATAGATAGATGCATAGATAGATAGATGCATAGATAGATATTACTTATCATTAGTATTCGAACAAACAGATATTTCGTTCTAATAGCTCAGTTTCGAACATTAAAACAGGGAAATTACGCAAGAAGAACTAATTGCAACTACGATCACCACAACAATTAGCCATATTTTGTGGTTTTGAATGTTAAATATCTTGGAAATGTATATTCATGAAATTAAATCATCTAATAGGAATTTTTTTTTTTTTATATATATCCAAGATCTCATTCAGAAACCATCAATTAAGAAGATTGATGTGGTGACCAAACATTGTTTTTGGGGAGAATTCCTAAACTGGTTTGTGAATTCAGCTCCAACTCATACGTAATATCTTAAAAGGCCTCACAGTCTAGGATGACAAAAAAAGATACCATATTAGTTCAAAACTCTTTTAGCAGCACTTGTTTCCCAGACTTCAGCAATGACTTTTCTTCGACCAATATTTGCGAATCAAATAAAGGTCTTTCTGACGCGAGACATCAATACGAAGACATTGCAGGAGTTAATTCATTGAGGGTAAAACAGGTCTTCAAATATAAAGAAATGATACTTGATTTGGTAACACTAACATCAACCTACTCATAGTCATTGCTGGGAAACTAGTCCAATTATTCAATGATTGTTTCAAACAAGGCCTGAACAAAAGATACTCCCTGAAAAAACGGACGTATGGCCACGTTAGTGAAAACCTTTTGCTCCTCTTTCACGTTTGTATATCAAACAAAGATGTATTTTCTTTCAGAATAGATTTTATAATAGCTGTAAAGTGGCTATAAATAGCTGTAGAGTGAGTGATTTTTAAAACATGAATTTCCTTAATTCTGCCTCTACGTTTAATTTGACGTCCACTCTAAAGGACATGTCCGGAAGGAGATTATTGAGGCCCTGGGGATATCTGTCCTTAAAATCAGCCTCTTGACTTTGTTGATGAAGCGCTGACAAAAGCAGAACATGATATATCAGGCATTCCGAGGGTAAGAAAGCAAAATATGTTCTGAAATTTCACTCATAGCTGGACCCATGCCTCTCCCCAAGGACACTGACACGAAATGAACATAAACACTGATAACTATTTCACGGACTTCATTGTGCATGTTGTAATCGCTACACGAATTGTGCATCAACAATACTCCCCTGAAGAAATCATGCGAAACAATGGCTTTGGTGCTATGTAATCTTGAGGCAACTGTTCGAAGTAATTTTGTTCGTTTTTTTTTAAGGATTAAAGATAATCAATTCTGCATAAAGATTCCCTGGGGTAAATGGAGAGCGAACCCACGGGATACACGGACAGAAGTCAACCCTAATTATCATTAACGACAAATAATAATTTTCGACAGGTATATATTTTTTTTTATCTTGTTTTTGTTACTCTTTGCTGCAACTACACAGAAAGCCAGTCCAGAGCTATTGGTAAATAACATTGATCAAACACAAAGGAAAAGATCTTGGTGAGACTCGAACCTGCATCAATTTTACTTCTGAAGACCTGATCAAGTCTCTCAAAGACCTTTTTTAAAGTTCCGATTTGCAACATTTAATATTGCTCTCTTTATACTTCAGTTTTGTGATATCTATCCATCAATATATGTGTGTGTGTATATATATATATATATATATATATATATATATATATATATATATATTACTATCTCTCTCTCTCTCTTTCTCTTTCTTGATACATATATATATAATTTTTTCTTTCATTTCATTCTTTCTTTCTTTCTTCCTTCTTTCCTGCTTCTTTCTTCATACCTCCCTAATCTCTTTCTCTCCTACTTCATTTCGTTCTGTCTTTTTTCGCATCTCCAGCTTTCTATGCGTCATTCTTCTCCACTTTCTTTTTTTTTCAACTTCCTTCTTTCTTTCATTCCAGCCTACTTTCCAATTATCCTTCTTTCTTTCCTACCCTCTTTCTCCTTTTTCTTCCTTTCTCATTTCCTTTCCGCTTTCTTCTTTTTTTTCAACTTTCATCTTTCTTCCATTCCTTCTTTCTTTTCAATCGTCTTTCTTTTTTTCCTACCCTCTTTCTCCTTTTCTTCCTTTCTTATTTCCTTTCTCTTTAACTTTTCTTTTACTTTTCCCCCACTGTATTTCAACCGACTGTGTGCTACTGTGATTCCTTCCCACGAACACAAAATTAATATCAACAGTAACAAAAACTGATTTTGGAATCTAAACCTGATAACATTTTTGAAGAGTTTTTGATGAGATCCGCATACTATTGATATTTTTTCTTCATAGAAGTTAAAATCATCAACTCCTTACCTCACTACCTTCCTCTGTTTCTTCTCCCCCCATTTCTCTCTCTCTCTCTCTCTCTCTCTCTCTCTCAATGTAAAACTTGACTAAAAATCATCAGGACAGCCAAAACCTCTACAATCGCAATTGTCATTAAAACTATATATAACTATGATGCAGGGAAAATAAATTGAACACTTATATCAAGATATTGTTGACGTACATAGTCACGTAAACAAACAGACGGACGTTCAGGCGGACGTTCAGACTGACAGACGCAAAAGTTGATATATATACCTCTTCTAATACCATCGTCCGATGTAAACTATAGAACCTAAAAAACCATAAGTATCTTCAATAATGCCAATGACAAGAAAATTGTTTGTTGTCACTTTTCTCATCCGTAAGACGTGTCGCTCGCACGAAAAGCTCAAACTTGTCAGAATTGAGAATTCATGATGTAGACTCGTCAAACAAAAGAGTTAAATATTTGAGCCTGCTGTCTGCATAATAGTCACGCGATCCATCGTTCGGACACCGCTTTGTATTAACAGCTCGAAGTTTGTCATACTTAAATGGAAGACTTTAAACGGACGACATCTCAAAAGCATCTGACCGCTGATATTCAAGCAAATATGATTGTTTCAATCCACATAACTATTTACCTGTCAATATATCACCTGGGTATTTCAATAACTGTTTATCTATGAATGTTGTTTTTGCTGGTGGTAACAACGCCCCTTCTAACGGCACTATTCCCTAAAATATTCATTTTAACGGCATGTTTATCGGTATATTCTCAGATAACCATTGCCGTGAATAGTATCTTCCTCGGAGCAAATGAAAAAAATAAAAAATTTGGTGTCTTATTTTGAATTTGCAGGCTATTCTTTTCATTTGAGATACCATCGTTTTAATACACCCGTTATTATGATCAATCTTTATCCTAGAATTTGCTGCAAACACCTCTCCTTCCCTCCATGTACTTATTTTGTACACCTTCATTGTGTATATATCCATGCATGCATACGCACACTTATAGGAATGAAGAGAAATGACTTATTGTCTATTTCACCAGCTAGTACTCTTGTCTTGTCTAAACAAATTTTCTCGAATTGCCAAAGTAATTGTTCTTTTACAGAAAAGATCATTATGATTATATATATATATATATATATATATATATATATATATATATATGTATGTGTGTGTGTGTGTGTGTGTGCATGTGTGTGTGTGTGTGTGTGTGTGCACTGGCTCAGGGTCCAGAAAGTATTTAGATACTCTTTGATATTTCAAATGCAAAATTTGTGTGGCATTCCAACAACCAAGAGGCGAAGATCATTGAAACCAAGGAAAAAAAATTATGATAGATGAATCTTGGAAAAAAAGGACCTGAGCTGAAAAAGAATTTGTCATGGGTTGGAAGAAAGAAAATCATTTTGAACATTTCATCTTATCTAATTCGTAGTTTATACATTCAATTGGTTTTGAAAATGGACCAATACAAAGATTGCACGACAATGTCTTCAAGAATTGAAGGAAAGAATCAGAAAAGAATTTGACATTTTGGAGAATGATAGTGACTTGAGAAGAAAACTTTGCCATTCCATGTCTCAGATAAGTCCACTCTGTTTAGGGGGAATATGATGATTTTAAGCATTCGATTTAACATGATTTGTAATTTGCTTAATGTCTTTGCTTGTTGGATTTATTAAATCTTGGAAAATATTGATATAAATACACAAATCACGTTCTTCACGATGCAATTTCAAATTCTAATGACTGAGCCACTGTAGACGTGCATCACTTAGTTGGAAAGGCCGAAGCATGACACGTCCGATCGTACATTCAAGACAAGGGAATTACAAAGAAAACTATGGAAATCATTATTTGAAAAAAAAAACATTAATAAAATCACAAATAGCAAAGAAAGAATACAAAGAATACAAATGTTCACTGGAGAAAACATAATGTCATTTTTAATCGAACTAGCAATGAAATTTAGAATAAGAGGTGTGAAACCCCAAAAGCAAACCCAGGTGCGCTTAAGACGATTGCAATGGTTAAATAGCTGGTCTTGCAGAGCAGTTCCTCAGTGTAGTGATTTCGATCAATGACTGGTGTCCCATTTAGGTGACATCGTGTCATTTCAGATGACATTCGATGAATAACTCTTTTGAAGTCGTGATGAGAAACAAAAGAAAAGGAAGAAAATTAAAGGAAAAAAACAAAGGAGGGGGAACGTTCGAAAAATAAAGAAAGAAGAGAAAACTTGATCAGAAAAGGGAGAAAGTACAAAGTAATAGAAACAAAGAAACAAAGAAGGTAAAATTTGGTATAAACGATAAAAGGAAAGCAAGAAAAACAAACGGAAGAACTCCTTTGAATAACAAAATCAGGATAAGATACGAGAAATATCTGCGTGAAAAGATATTTTCTTTGCAATGAATGAAGAAAAGGGAAGATAAATAATAAACATTAGTTTCAAATCACCAACAAAAATATTTTGTTCTAACACTATCTCTCTCTTTTAATCACTTTCCCACTTTCCCTATTCTCCGGCTCGTTCTCTCTCTCTGTGGTCTATTGTTTCAGAAGCGAAATCATGTATAATCGTTTTCACTTGAATGAAGTTCTTAACAACATGAAAATAAATGTCAGAAACCTCTCAAATTCAGACAACAGAATCAGATGAAATTAAATAGAGGAAAGAGTTTAATGTGACATTCCCAAAAGACACGAACATCGATTGCAGACAAACTAATATTCAAACAAAATAGGAAAAAAAAACACAATTAAGTTTCCCAACAACCAGGCCTGAATTTATCAATCATCTCAAAATCAACATTAATGTTCCTATCAGCATTTAGATTGAAAGATGAGACTAGTTTGTAGGATGGCCATCAGTCACGTTTTAGAGTGTTTAATTTTGATTGCACCATTTTACAAATGGATTTTGAATTTTGGTTGGAGATAGACGTGACTTGTCCTGAAAATTTCAAATTATTTAGGTTTAACAGAAAAATAGTCCAATCAGTCTCTTCAGCGTACTCATCTCGATGTTTCATACACACATTATATGGCATAAACTCCGTCATTGAAAATATTTTTCGTAAGGATGCACTAAGGATGGAAACGTAGAGCTCAAATGTTGTAAAGTTTTCTCAAAGGAAAATACCAGATAATATCCGTTTTGATTTATTTTTATTTCCGTCTAGAAATAATAGATTTGTCCTATGTATCCTTTGAATGGAAATCAACCATCTATTAAAAAAAGAGGTTCGGTTTGGCTCAGTGATAGGTGATGATATATATATATATATATATATATATGTATATATATATATATATATATATATATACATACACACACACATATATATATATATATATATATATATATATATATATATATATATACGTATATACATATATATGTATATAATCTCACATTGATATCATGAGTTTGTTTTCGGGCAGTCTGAGATCAAAACCACAGCAACGGATTCGATTTGCATATTGGTGAACACACAATACAAGTTACACGAACAGCGAGTTACATCTGTTATAATACTTACTGACCCCCATCATTGTATACATTTTGTGGGTAAGATACGTAAATAAATTAAATCTTGCGTAGTATAGAATAGAATTCATACACAATACATCATGATAATACCCTATATAAAAGAACCATCTACGCGTATGACATGAGTTATACATCAAAATCATAACTGAAATTGAAATGGTGCTTGATTGAAACTGTGCCGTTGTCATGTAAATATAGCTGTTTTATTTTCCAAATCCCCAAAACCGTAATTAGTAAACAACTGATGATCCCAACAAAATAAAAAACTCACTTCATACTGTAATAACAAAGTATATGTGGAACAAGAAGAACACACGGATGAAAATTAAATGAATTGTATCGACAGGTATTCGGGGATTAGAAACTTAGTGACACTAGTGAATTTAAATAAGGTTTTTTAATGTTTTATTCATGAAGCCATGTAGCTTTTCAGAATATATATATATATATATATATATATATATATATATATATATATATATATATTAACTTGAATTAAGGACTTTTGAAGTTGGGGAATTATGCATGTGTAAATATATCGTTTAATTCGGTTTTACTGACCCTCTAGTTCAGCGTAGGGGAGGGGTAGAATATCTGCCACTTCACTGAAGTGAAGGTTTCGTTTCAATCTCGTGGTAGGGATATTGGATAGTTTATATACCACACAAAAGGGTCGTAATACAGCGAAATTGCTGTCTATAGATGACACAGTTATTAATTAGTATATATATATATATATATATATATATATATATATATATATATATATATATATTATCGTGTCATTCACAGACAGCTGTTTCGATGTATTACATCTCTTCAGTGTGGCTATAAACTTTATCCCATCAATTACCTCTGGACTACGGAACTGTGCAGTCAGTAAGGCTGAATTTAAGCGATACATTCATTTCTACAGAAACTCCTCATCCACCAGAGTGCTCTATTCCTATGGATGACAGTGATTATAGATCCTTTGATACAAATCCTTACGAATTACTGAGCACCACCCAATATATATATATATATATATATATATATATATATATATATATATATACATATATATATATATATATATTTAGATAGATATAGATATAGATATACACAAACATCCTGCTCTCCCCTTTCATCACGTTTATGTATTTCTCTGTATCAAAAATGAATGTATTTTATTTTTGCTCCGTGATGTTGGTGTGAATACCCATATACTCTAACCATTGAAAAATCTTTTGTTTCCGTCAAGTGGGAAAGAAAAAAAACCAGGGGAAGGGAAGAGAAATATTCCACCGACAATCAACGGACGCCATTGTTATTCTGATAGACATGGAAAAGCAAAATACGAAACGGAAACGCCATGTGTTGACGATGGGTATCGGGATGGGTTGGGTAATGTACATATATGTATGTATATATATATATATATATATATATATATATATATATATATATATATATACATATATATATATATATGTTAATGTGTGTGTGTGTTTGCTAGTAAATAATTTTCCTCTGTTATTTTAGTTATCATTTTGTATCGCTTGTGTCATGCTGAAAATCATAGAAGATGAAAGGCTGAAAAAGATTAACAAGACTACATCAATTCCTGGCACATCTGTTTATATCTGTTATTCCCATAGTGTGGTCCATGGCACAATATTTTCCAACAATTAACGCCCAGGTGTGCAGTGTACTTTTTTCTGAAATCCCGTTGGATACATTGGTTCTCGAACGATCCAAAAACTTTGGCCATCACAGTGATGCAACTAGTTCTGGATTAGTGCAGCACAACGGAAGATTGAAAGAAAAAATAGCAAATTGATCAACCGTCTTGTACGCACATAAGCTTCTGCTAAAACAGTTCATAATTTCTCACAAGATTCGTTTAGTATGATTCACCACAGATACTCCAACTTGAACACTGCAGACTTCCTTTTATAATCGAAGGAGATCGGACATTTTCTCTGCGGTTAATTAATTTCATTTATTTATTTTTTGGTCGGATATTCGTGTTGGGTGAAAACGTATTGAATTTTCTTTACAAATATCAGCCACGAATATTGTTATATACACGAGATTGCACGTAAACAGAAACTAATATTTACACTTTACCAACATTGAAAAGAGTCCCGGCATTGTCAGTCTGTGACTTATTTATATCTACTCTTTTCGTCAACACTCCTTTTCATTCAACTTTTTTAAATATTATTTTGTCCGGTTGCTTTGCAGTTTAGAATGTCAATAATTTTTTTTTTTTGTCCAAAATTCTTTAGATAGGGGAATTTCTACTTATGATTGATTAGTAGTTATATTCCTTTTTGATGCCTTCAGGTGAAACATTGATATTTCATGTACATCAACGTGTGTATAAACAACATGTGCGACGAAAGTAGGTTTGTAAAGTCAACCAGTTGAGTCCTTCCTTTGGTATGAAGATTGTTCTCAGTTGAATATTGACCTGTCTGCTGTTATGTCTGTTATTTACTCGTACGATATTCACAATCAAGCATTTTGGGGCCAGGGTCTTTTTGGTATTGGATTGAGAAGTATCTTCATTATAAGTCATTATTTTAATTATTATTTCAATAACTGAATAATTATAAACACGTCTGCATTAGGTAGTGATTAAAGACTCTGTCTGGTTGATCATCACTACAGAATTATGAGAATATGTCAATGGGCTGCCGAGATATATATGTATATATATATATATATATATATATATATATATATATATATATATATATATGTGTGTGTGTGTGTGTGTGTGTGTGTGTGTGTGTGTGTGTGTGTTGGTCTGTGTCTGTGTCTGTGTGTTCAAACATGTATATTCCTGCATATACAATTAACTGTATTTTTACCATTTTTTTGATCATTTCGAGTAAGTATTTTCCATTTAGACCCTGAAAAAAGATTCCTACTGATATTGATTTCAAATAGCCGATTTCGTTTCGTGACAATATGGTTCCGTATTTTATAACAACTTTACATTACCCCCTTCCCCATCTCTAAATGCCCTTTACTGCGCCAACGTTGCTACGAAGATTATGGTGCTGATTGTTTCCATCGTTATCCTCTTTTCATAGAATCAATTTTTCTTTTTCCTATCTTATATAGCGAGCTCGATATATCAATCCAGATACATAATTTTATTCTCTGTTTTGAAATAGATAGATGTATGCGTATAGAATCTCGTAAATCTTCTCTCTTCAGCCCATCTGTGTGGAAATTCTGTATAAGTATAATTTCTTTTATATACTACTTTTAACCCGCAGATTCTGTTTTGTGACCGTTTATTAAAAACGTTTACTTTTCTTGCTGATGTGAGAGAAATCTCCAGCACTGCCATTGCAACGAAAATGAAAATGGCTATTGATTTTGTTTTTTTATTTATCTGATTCAATCCTCACATTTATTTTGAATTTTTAAAAAGAATTATCCTTGTATTTTGGTTTTTATTTGTTTTTATATAAGTGTTTCCCTGTTTGTTTGGGGTTTTTTTGGGGTGGGGGGTGTTTTTTTTTTACTGTTATATCTTTCCTTTTTGTACATTTTTTTTCTTAATTTGTTCGGATGGGATGTTTGCATAAAAAGATCTGAATTCTTGCCTCAAGTTCATTAACGTCTTATGATCTTGTTGTATCAACTTTGTTCTCGATAAAAAACTGATGAAAAGAAATTAAGCTTAACCCTAGCCAGGTTGGGATTCTGTGTCTCATTTTTCCCTCTTTACATGAGATGAATATAAATTGGTTGTATCACCGGCTCATCATCACTATTTGGCAGAGATGGAAGATAGGTAAGTCGAAAGAAAAAAACGATGGAACGAAGCAAAACAATGAAAAAAAAATGAGAAAGGCACAGGAAAATCTTGAAGCATACACATAAGAACAGAACAGAAGAAACATCGACTTTAATCGTCGCTTGCACAGAAGTAAACGGTTAATGTCACAAAAACAAGAATTTATCTCAGGTTGATTTTCCTATTTTTCAACATTCCATAAATTCTCATACAGTCCTCTATCGTTTACATTCTGCTTATTTATCTATTTTACAGCTTATGTCTCTGCCGTCCATCTCTCTCTCTCTCTCTCTCTCTCTCTATATATATATATATATATATATATATATATATATATATATATATATATATATATATATATATATCAATGTATATGTATAATGCATTAAAAATGTATATATCTATGAGCCAATAGAACGGGTAATGAATTACAGTATATCATATAGTTACTTACTTGAATTGTTATTCCGTCATACTGAGTTAATGTATGACTCACCTGTCGACAACATAAATAGAATAAATAATCAAAGAAAATGGGGCTGCTGCAGGAACCGGACCAACTGACAATACGAGAGCTGTTCCAACGTAGTGATACTCTTACCATTGTGCTAAAGAACCCTAATGCAAAGGCTCAAATAAATGGTTCCAACCAATATTATCGTCTCATCTATCCAATTCTTCCAATGCAAAGGTTATATAATAAGAAATTGATATAAATGATCCGATAGAATGATTATAAAATGCATTAAAATATATAGAGACATATTTTAAATGATCTCCTGTCATTATATGTTCTATGCTGTCTAGGCTGAGTGATACAGCAACTGTGTAAGACGCAATATCTATTCGAATATTTTTTTTAATATATGAAATAACATTTTTTTTTAAATCCCGATAAATATATGTATACATGCACAATACAAATCAGGAATACCATAATACAATATCTAATGTGCGATGGGTTTATTTCATAAAGTGCTCGATGCATTCAACATTAAGCATGAAGATGAGGTACGTCGTAGTAAAATGGATACCTGCGGTTTTGATGTTCCTATGGGTATTTCCATTCAGCAGAGATATCAGACCCGATTGGTGTGTATCTTTTGTATAACCTTACCCTAAACCCTTAAAATATATGATTATACCGGAATGACGGCCTACTAATAGTATGAAATAGCAAAGTGAAAACAGCGAGTTTTTTCTCAGGTTACATCATAAGAAGATTGAAAAATTGAATTTCACAGTTGAAATTATGGCCGACGAAAAAATCGTGCATCTTGCATTTGTTTCTTTTAATCTAGATGATAACACCAATAAAGTACATAGAAAGGGAAATCTTTAATTACGTATATCAAGAGAAAATTTAACCATCCAAACAAAATTAATAAAAAGATCCCAAAATCAATAAAATCTAGGCTGATATACAACTCCTTAAATTGAACGATATTCAACAAGATAGGATATAGCAATATTAAAGCATTAAAAGACACTGGTTTTACCAAAGCATGCTTTAAATATGACGGAAAGGTTGAAACAAATAAGCTAAAACATAGAAAAAAACAAAAAAAATAGAGATAGAAAAATAATCTGGTATATACTGCCAACAAGTAAAAATCAAATTAGAGGATTGTATTTCTTCAATTAACGGAAAGACACTTCTCCACGAGCAACCCACTGAGTATAATATTCAGCAAGAACAAAGTGAAACATAACTATAGCTGTAAAGATAATTTTAATAACTTCATAATAAAACATAACAATGAAGTAATTGGAAATATTAATAACGGAGAGAGCATGGATAAACCAGATCGCAATTATAAAAACAAAATCAGATGCTATTTGCTAACCCTCTCAAATCGAATATGATTTACAAAGCTGAAATATCAACTGAATAGGAACTTTTATAAGTTTAATGCTATGGGGGAATATCACAGAGACTTTTCAAACTAAGATAAGCCAACTATGAATTATCATTTACCAACGGAATATGCAGAAATTGTACATTACTGTCGATATATCATTTGACACAAACTGATTGCAACATTAAACCAACAATAAAATGAAAAATATTGAAACGAACTCTCATATGACAAAACACTGAATCCTCATGCCCATCATCATCATCATTATCATCATCAGTCTTTCAACGTCCGTTTTTGGAGATAGACATTCCCCGGGATCGGCCAGACTTATCTATCATGGGTATCAAGGAGCCAGTGCTTTCTGAATTTGTCTAGCTCGTCTCTCCATCTAATATTCTATCAGTCCTAGTTGCCCATGTGATCTCTGGGTATCCAAATCGTGAGTCGTGATGTCCATCGGTTATCTGCCATTCTTGAAACATGGCCAGCCCATTGCCATTTGAGTTTGTCAATAGATTCTATCATGTCCCTAACTCCTGTCTTTTCGTAAATGTACTGAGTTGTTTTATAGTCTCTCCATGTGAGGCCCAACATAATTCTTCCGTGCACATGATTCATGGTTTTAAAAAGACGAAAACAAATTTTCGATTGGAAAAAATGAGTAGCGTTAAAGTTCCAACATTTATCAAATTTTCTCCTAAAAAACACCCCAGATATTGGTATACTAAAATTTCAACCAGTACAGATAATATATTCCCATCGTTATCATTATGAATTGAAGTAGCAAAATTACTATTACGTTATTATTATTCTACATCTCCAGCCACTATAGAAATTACCCAATCACCATAATTATCTTGGACACACAGACACAGACCGACCCTAGAATAATCAAACTATCATCTAAGGTGATATAAAAGTATATGCTAACACTGGGAGACAGATTTCATTAAGAATAGCATGTTAGCAGAGAGGAATCATATAACAAAGATCTGATGATTTAATAGCATACTGATTGAGAAAGATGCCTGAAATATCTCCTGCTAATTTATTATTTATAACTACCGGCAAGCACAGAAAAGCTATTAAACAAAACTGAAAAACATAACGAGCAAAGACCAACCTCTCAATAAAGAAAAGAAATAGGAAGAAGAAAAGAAAAATAAATAGAATAAGAGGAAGATCTTCAAACTTTGGAAAATAAACATACACCCCCAAAACGTCTTGAATAGATATCTAAAATTGATTGAATCATTCGTCTAAAGAAGCCCAAAGAGGCTATCTATATTTATCATAATTTTTCCAATGGAAATGTCTTTAAATAAGTCCAACCCTCTATTTAAGTAAGTAATAAAAATTTAATAATCAGTTGATTTTTGGTTGATCTAAAAAAAAAAAGAGACCTTTCCCATCTAGAAACCTTAAATACAATTCGTTGCAATTTACTTTTTGCGTTGGGTAAATAACTTTTTCCACAAATATCCCTGGCTCTATAGAGTGCACACAAATAATGTTTATATCAAAACGGTTTTTTTCACATTTTCCCCTTATTAATGACACAATGTTCTGTCGGAGCATCAATATAACAAAGTTTTTTTTTCCAATGCCCTGTCAAATTATTTTGTTCATACCTACATATTAATGGCCACCTGATTCATACGAACAATGGAAGCTGCTGAACCACTGATTTACAGATGAATAAGATTCAACCAGCGTTAATGTTTATAGACAAGTAACAAACGGACTTTGCTTGGTCGCATACGAGACAAAATTTGAAACAACTGATTGATTTACCTCTGCCAACGATGTTTGAAGAGGTATATGTATTCACTTGTGTTGGACTGTACACAGAGTGTCTCCAAAAATTCAATGACAGCGGACGCTATGCACTTCAAAAAAGAGAGATTAGGTCTGGGGTCGATCCAAAGCTATATGCTTACAGTACAGAATATCTTGAAAGGTGCCCAATGAATTTGAATAACATTTCATGATTAAATTGTACTATAATAATCGTATTCTCTTTTTCTCTTACAATCATATGTTCACTTTTACTCATCCATAAAGTATCCAAAAAAGTTCTCAAATAAGTGCCCAAAATTGTGTCAAAGAGGAAGATATTGGATAAAGGATAGCCGATTGGATTCCGGGGCGGATCCAAGGCTTTTTGCAGTCATCTCATATTCATTAATTTACTTTTATTTTTCATTAGTGGCAAGTGTCGGTCCCTGTGAATGCATGACAATAAGTGATGTCAAATTTCATTACTGAAGCAGGAAAAATTAAATCACACTATTTTCAATCCAGTGCTGACGTTTTTACAGGGAATGTCAATGTGTAATGTTGTTTGGTTGGAATAAGTCGTCAGCAATTAGAAAATGTCTTGAATTCCAGGAATCTTTTGGCCGATACGTTTGTTTAGTGACCTGATCTTAAAAGGTCAGTGGCAGTGAGTTTTGTGAAGAAGTGTTCAGAGAGTGAAATATATATATATATATATATATATATATATATATATATATATATATATATATATATACATACATATACATATATATATATATATACACATACACATACATACAGATGACTAAACGTACATATATACATATATACATACATACATACATACGTGTATATATATATATATATATATATATATATATATATATATATATATATATATCATATCATATCATATCATTTTTACGTACAGATACTCTGCAACTTTTCACATGAATAACTAACTTTTAATGCCATTAACATAACACGTTAATCATGTTTTGTGCTTCTGGATGTTACATTTCTCGATCATCTCTTTTTTCAGTTAAAAAAAACATTTACATAAAAGTTGATTCTGACCTGCTAGAAATCTAGAAAGGCCCCTGCAAACTCAGGTAATAAAAAAAAGATTGTGCGCTTCTAAAAGAACTCATGAGCAGTACATTGAACATATACAAGCTGTTCAAAGAGTTAACATTTGAAACAATGGAGACTTCCATATAAATGAATTCGGTAGTTTATTCTCAGAAAAAAATTTCTGAATACAAATATATCCAGAGTTTTTCACAGGAAATAGTCAGCACACACACACACAAACACACACACACACATACATATATATACATATATATACACACACATATATATATATATATATATATATATATATATATATATATATATATATATACTTTCCTGATTTGTTTGATACATTTAACATTAGACATTAAGTTGAAAATATGATGGAATAGAGAATTCGCTACACAAACGCATTTATTTTTTTGTTCTGTTTTTGCTTTTTGGGTGAATGATACAATATATCTTAAATACCCTTTTAAGATGTTTTTGTGTATATATATATATATATATATATATATATATATATATATATATATATATATACACACACAAAGAAATACATTTAAAAAGTAATGTTCAATACATAAGATGTTCATTCTTACATTTATTCGAAACTTTGACCAAAAAGGACTGTGTATTTTCTGACTGAATATGATCACTGCAACTTCTGTATAGTGTAAATGACAAATACAGAATTATAACATATATTTTCGTATGCATGTAACACTTGAATGTGTGTGTGTGTGTTTGTTTTGAACAAAGCATTTGACCATATCCAAATATTATAACATTTAGGAAAGTTGTTTTTAACGAGTGGAATAGGCATAACATGTAAAAAAACAACTTTCCTAAAGAAATAATGTTGAAAAAAGAAATTTATAAAATATGATCATCTCATACACAGCCCATAAACCTACTTTTCCATGGGATTCAATCAAAATTCCGATAAAACTCTTCTAGGTATCGTATGGACAGACCGTGTGAATACCTATCCAAGTTTCAACATCCTTGACAGAAGTGGAAAAAAACAACTTCTCCCGATAACAAGCCGTTGCTTAATCTCGAGTGAAAGCCACCAGATAATATAAGTGTGAAAACTGAACGTGTACAACATAACAAACAATAACAACTGTCCTATCTTGGCAAGCAAGAAAAAGGGACCAAAAAGAGCAAGAAACAAACATTACAAAACAAAACAAAAATAAAAAAAACAAATACGTTTCCCACGACAAGTAACCCTACAGCCGTGTTTTTAGACTCAAAAGCATTGCAACAAAAGTATCTGACATTTCTATGACTTTTTTATTCGTCAGCACAGAAATATTAAAAGAACAAAATGTATTGATCATATACTCGTTTCTAGTAAATGATATTGACAACCGTATGTGATTCGAAGCAGGCGATAAACAAGAGGTTGAAAACGATCCATGGTAGTTCATTTGGTTGTGAAAAGCTGTGGAACATAAAACATTTTTTACAAAAAAAAATCAGTGGGTTTATCTTAAGTTGAACTTTTTTCTCCGTCATCACGTGGATGTGAAAATTTGCAGCGATGCAATTTGGTCCTGCGTTTGAGAATTTTCAACGTCTTCGAAGATTACTCATCTTTAAAATGTTTACGTCATCTGTGAACTGTACAACGCTGTTTTATGGTTGGTTGGCTTTCTCTTCTCCTCTGAGAAACTGAAGAAGTTATTTCCAAACTTGACAGTCAATTGAAGTGGAAATAGTTTCATTGAAAAAATGAAGCAAATTGTGAGTGGATCCAGCATAGACTTATCCACCTGATTGGAATCTACTGAGCAGAAAATATCTCTAGTTTGTACAAGTTATTATATACCTATTATAATGATTGTAAAACACACATACACACACACACACACACACACACACACACACACACACATATATATATATATATATATATATATATATATATATATATATATATATATATATCCTGTCTCGTGGTACTGGATGGGATAACAGATATTCTATAGCCACATTGAAGAAATGTAATACAATGAAACAGCTGTCTTTGGATGACACGATAACATATATATATATGTAACAAAAAATGCTGCTGACCTGTGGGATGAAATTATGTTCAAGCGGTTCGCCTTCGAACATTTCTGTCCACGCAAACGGACATTCAAGAAAAAACCTTCCGGTCAACATTTTAAAACCATTTTATTCCAACAATTGATGAGTCGTCAAATGACAAACAAACATCTACATTCTACTTATATGCGTATATTTTGTCCCAAAATAGTTATAAATCAGATTGCAAAAAAGTACTATTCACTTGCTGATTTATTGATAACCTTATTTTATCAGGAAATGTTTTTTGAAAACTACCCAAATGACACGTCTGTTGAGCTGGTATTCAGCTAGTAGTTATAATGATTTTTTTTATAAGGTAAAGCGTCCAGAAATCAATGGTATCATTATACTGATATATTTGGCTTTTTCCACATTCTTTGATTAAAGATTTATGTGAACAGAACTGTGGACTCGAAATGGTCTATACATAATTTACGAAGAACTTGATTGCTGAGGTTTTTCTGCTGAAATCCTTTCATGTCCATTGATTTAGGAAAAGGAAAGATGTTCAAGTTTTATATGAGAATCATTAGCAAGAACTCTTTGGTAAATCTGTCATTTTGTGGATAATGAGACAAGTCTAGAATCATGTAATTCGTTCTATTCCAAGAATTTGAAAGAGATTTCAATACGTAGGGAAACATTTTGAAAGACAATATACGTATATAATTAACAGTTTATCTTTTCTTTTTGTTCTTGATCCATAACCGAAGTATTTCCAACTTATAGGGAACAATTTTGCCGATAAAATATCACCAAACCATAATTTGAAACCATGTGATCTTCCACTGAAACAAGTTCATTCTTCTTTCTTAAAGAAATCTGATACAAATTCAAATAAATCCGATACAAATTCAAAGAATTTTTGACCAGAGACTTTCCCGGGGGATAGAGGGCATAAATAATTAAAGTGATTCTGACGTGATTTTTAATCTCCCAATAGCAAGAAACAAGAAATGGTAGTCCTGATTACAAACGAAACAGGAGGACGTGAAAGATGACGGATGTGGTTGTACTAGCAGACAACAATATGAATTTAAAAGGCAGTAAAATATCAGAAAAATACCAAAACTTTGCCTAAGAGATGGGAAAGACAGGGAACATGAAAATTTGGAAAGTATCCATGATAGTAAGCGTACTTGGAACAGTATCTTAAATACTATGATAAAGACAAGATAGAAGTTAGAGTAAGGGTCGTGATTTTACTAACCACGTCATTGATGGGACCTGCCAGTATCTGCCAACAAGCTGCCACTGTTAATAATAATAATAATAATAATAATAATAATAATAATAATAATAATAATAATAATAATAATAATAATAATAATAATAATAATAATAATAATAATAATAATAATCGGTGGTAATTTGGGACAGGCTTTTTAAGATTACAATAACCGATTGATAACGTTAAGGAAAATATATTGAAAGAAACATTGAGGAATAACAAAAGGGTGGGATAGATTCTTTAAATGACATCATTGGCGATTTTCGCAGGAAAACATTTGGAGTGCAGCAAAAAAATTATCAACAAACATTTACACTCGGGAGGATTGTAGTTGGTATCAATAAATTATACCCATCAAAACAAGTCCTGCGAAAAGTTTTTAAAAAAAGAATAGCCTGCCCATTGCCATTCAAGTTTTCTAATATGGTATTTCGGACTCTTGTTTTCTTCTTGATATACTGTGTTGTCTTACGATAACTCAGTGTGAAGTTGAGCATCTCTTTATTTACTCTCCAACCAGAGCCCAATCTGTCCAATTATGTGCAGTGGGAGAGTGCTGCCTCGGGGAAATGGATCCCTTGCAGCTGGGCCGAGTCAAAGTGGGAGAGCCCAAGAACGAGGCCAAAGGCTCCCGAAGCGTAGCAATATGCAGCCTCATTGGCTAACGCATTGCACCGGCACACTCAGTCTTTGATGCTCACTAACACAAATCCTCAGCCCATTCAAAAGGCAAGTGTCAGTACTGGCACCTCGGCCCCAGCTTGGGAACACTTTAATCCGTACTGATAAGTCCAGAGAAAAGTCTGTTTATTCAGTCTTCCACCAGATGAAAATGTGACACAAGGTCAAAGCCTTACTTAGGGAAAATAAAAGACACCTATCAAAAATAGCTCCATGTTCCTTGACCTCTTCAACCTCCTTGCAAGATCAAGATAATGTGATTCGTTTTTGTTTTCCTTTGTTCGTGCTGGATGCTTCATGATAATACAAGAGGATTAAAATGTATTACACTGACAATCAAATCGAAAGGTTTTAAGATCCAGATATTTCCACTCGAAGGAATCTTTGTATTTGATTGTCTGAGAAGATGAGAGTTGAGTGATTATGGAAATTGAAGGAATTTAATAAACCCTGCTCAAGGATGCTTTTTACTCTTCAAAAAATTGAATTCATTTCCAAACACTTTACGGACTACTACTGCTATTTCTAAGATAAAGATTTTAAAGAGATTGCAAAGGATTTCAACCAGTACTATCTGCCAGTAATAATAATGAAGTATAGTCAATGAATAAAGAAAATATTTCTTCTCTTGGTTCCTCTCTGATTTTCGGCAAACATTTTTCTCTCTTTGTTGCATCAGCGTCTCTGTCTATTATCTTGTTTCTTTTTCTTTTCTCTCTTGTTTTATCGAATAAATAAGTGAGAAACAAGCAAGAAAAGTATATAATGTAATAAATATATTCAATTAAAAAATTTAATAGAATCAACAGCATTCACATATGATATGAAAAATTGAAGGAAAAACTGTTAGATAAAGTTAAAATTCCTACTGTCATCATTCTCCTACTACCTTATTTACCCTAAACTGAAAGTTATATGAAATGTTGAGGCTTTCTGTGCGTCGCTGAATAGTTGTGCGCACCAACTGTTCTCCATGTGTTCTGCAGAAACTCTTCCAAATGCATAAACATGCACTTAAACCTATCTAGTTCGGGTATTATGCCTGACTCACTTCAGCCACTCTGAGGGCAAGGAAGTGGGTTCGAACGTACATTATGTGAGTCAAATTGGTGAAAGACATAATGAGTATATCAATAGGAATACTGATAAAAGTTTGTCTAATTTCATCATTTTTGTCCAAATATTAATTTCATGTTCAAGGTTGATGCGACGCCTGATTGCTTAGTGCCCAGCCACACATCTAATTTTGCAGACCTCTTAACTAGAGTGACATGATTCATTTTGCACTTCAGAAGTTCACTCACTGGATCCCCACGCCAACTATTGACTGCAATCACATTGGAAGAAAGTTTGTATCAAAATCATACCACAAACTCAACAATTCAGCGGTTGATGTTTGTCTTTTTTTAATTCACCAATCAATATCTTAATATCAGATAGATGTAACGTATATGGGAAGTTGCCAGGAATGCAAAGCAGGATTTGGATACAACGTATTGACTTGGACCGCAAAAGTCTTTGAACCCTGATCTCTATAAGTTCCCTACTACCAACCTGAACCCGGTGAGAAGGCCTGATCAAAAGGGTAAAGTAAACGCTCTGGATTCCAACCAATCCCAACAATCTAATGAACACCCATGGTCCGTAGTAGGCTAATTTTTCATTACTATCAAATGGCTTGATACTTTTTCTTCTTAAATATGTATCCATTTGCTGGACAGACTTAGAAAACAACGGGCAATGTAAATGAAAATTTAGATAATCCATTATCGAGATCTTACAAAACACGTACGAACATCAATAAGGTACCATAACACAGACAGTGAACTTTCAAACACAACAACGAACGTAAAAAGGAAAACCGAACAACCCAGAAAACTAATGTACTGTGTAATTAACGCCCAATACAGGATCAACAAGACATTGTATCGTAGACGAGATTAAGGAGAACACGACTTTGCAGATGATTTTGAAAGCTGAAATGTTGCTAGGATGAATGTGTGAAGTTCCACAAAGGTTAAATTGATTGATACTAAGAAGTCATTGGCCATGCAGACTATCTTTCTGTTACTTTTGAATGAATTGGTATTTTTGGGGGCGCAGACAGACATAGTATTGTCTTTTCCAGACAGAAAATGTGTTAATAATAAGTCCCCAAAACAAATTATGTATTACCAGCATAAAAAGAAATGAAAAAAAAAACTACATAGTAAATTTTTCAACTAAAACCCAAAAATAACCAAGCAAGACAGTCAAGGCGTCAAGAGCCGAACCAAATACGGTAAGGCTTAGAATATTTGGTCAAATTACTGTTTATTAGCAATATACTAACGAAGTTTATCTCGGTTGTTTCTTGAGAGACAACAGTCATAACAACAAAAGAGATCAGACATAAGCCCTTCTTCCTCAAAGTACATAATGTTTTGTTCAATTTAAAGCCCAAAATAACCAAGTGAGACAATCAAGCAGCTGAGTGGCTGGACGAAATACAATAAGACTAGAGTCATTTGGTTAAATTACTGAAGTTTGACGAGATACACAAGGCGTCCGTCCGTTCCTTGAGAGAAAACAGTGATAGCAACAAGAGTGACAAGACTTGTTCCTTCTCCTCTGTTTTAGAATAAACGAATAATTGATGAGAAAAATGAAAATATTACCTTTGTCAATATGAAAAAAGGGTTCTGAAAAGACAAACAAAAGGGAGAAAACGAATTAAGGAGGAAAGATCTAGCCATTGAAATATGGGGTTTCAATTGCTTTGGTTTGAAAATTGATCTAGCAATTCAGAATTAAAAGGAGAGTTTGCATTTCTATGTCCGTATGTACATTAAAGAATGCTTTGTGTATTTGTAAGTGTGTGTGTTCGTGTATTTGAAACTGTCCTGTGTGTGTTTGTTTGAGTATAATGATGTCTTATGTATGCTTATACATAATTTCAAACATACTTATATACGTATGAATATGTATTCTCCGTGTTTGAAAGTATTATATGCGTGTGATTGCATATATATATATATATATATATATATATATATATATATATATATATATATATATTCAGAGGCAGCAAACTTTCAATGACCAATGAGGATAATGCATGTGAAGTTCCTTGATTTCATCACCCCACCATCTGTATTATCCCCAACCTATCCACACAACTTAATAGTAAATCAAAACTCTACAGCCCTGACATCTTATAGCCTCTTCAAAACTGACTATTGCTGCTAATATCATATTTTGCCACGGACAAGCAAAGACTTCACTATAGACGAAACAAAGTCCCATACATCAGAATGACCCTGAAGGAATTTTCTTCCGGGATTCCAATTTTTGCTGTAAAAGCGAAAGCATCTGATTTTCTACGGAAAATTAGTAACTACTGTAGGGGACAGAACACAGAATACACGTTACTGAAGATGGGGACACCTCCCAAAACATGTTTAGCACACCAATTAATTCATTTATAAATCAACTAATTATTGAACAAAGAATCCCTACTCTCTTACTCCCGACTCTGTTTCACTTCTTATTAATCACGTATATATACATATATATGCATGGATATGTGTGTGTTTGTGTGTTTGTGTGTGTGTGTGTGTGTGTGTGTGTGTGTGTGTGTGTGTGTGTGTGTGTCAGTGCTGGTATATATTTGTGTGTCTATGTGTGCTTCTGCATGTGTAGGCATCCGAAAATGTGTGCGTCTATTATGTATCATTCATGCTGATATGAGATTGTGTGTATATGTGTTAAATGTAAAATAAGACTCTCAACAATACATTGGTTATCTAAATCACCTCCCTTGGCCCCCATCCAAGTAACCTGCCTGACCCCTTCAAAACTCTTTCGTGTGCAAATGTTAAGTTTGGAACAGATTATTTACAACAATGTGCCAGTTAAAATCCAACTATTGAATGGCGCTTCAAAGGCAGATATGCAAATAAAAATTGGGTTTTTTTCCTTGTTTGTTTTGTTTTTGCTTTGGTTTTTTTTCTTTTTGTTTTTTACGGTGAACCGATAGGAAAGTCAATTCACGTAAGCTAGAATGGTTTAGATTTCTGTCATCCTAATTTTGTCGAATTCAAATAAGAATCAGTCCACTAGTAGACTTCTAAACGTGAGCAAGCGTCTTCATTACATTTAAACTAAAGCCGCAGATGACACAGGCATTCCCAGAATCAGCAAAGATTTTGGGGGTTCTTTGTACGACAATGCCTCATTCTTATCTTGAGTTCATAAAGACTATCGATTTTGTTGAGCACAATTTGTCTTTGATGTGGCCAATCGGAAAGAAATCGCTATCCCTGATCCTTGCAAGAACATCCCTCAACGTTTGTTGCATCACAAAAAAAAGGTAAATGAAGAGCTAAAGAGTCAAGAAAAGTTCTCATAGACATCGAGCCATCGATTTATCTTAAGTTCAATGAGATTTGGGTGAAGTGCGGGAAAAAAATATGAGAAAATATGTACAGTCACTGAATCCGTTTTTCTTCTATTTTATTTTCATTTTTTTCAAAATGCAGCAATTATAACGAATTTCTTTCCTTGTTAACCGTAATATTTATCAGTTGGCTGCTTCATTATTTTCTTTGCTTTATTTTGTCTCTCTTTGTTGTTTACTGCGAGTGTGATTTGAAGCTTTTCTAAAAAAAAAAAGACGAACGTAGACAGGAAAAAAGAATACAATATGCACGAATCGCTTAAAGACAGGAGGACATGATATCGTAACCAAAGGAAGTGACTACATGATATTAGGACTGACAAGTCAATTCAAACAAAACCAGTAATTTCAATATGTGTCTATTGGCGTGTTGGTATCATTATTTCATCGAATTGGTCTCCTGTCAAGGTTGACTAATGGGGTTACAGCATTTTGCTACTGCTGCTTGGCAGGTGAAGTAATTTTACTATTTACTTCAAATATTTTATTCGTGGCATGACAGTTAGTAGCATGAAAAAGTGGGATCGGCAAATCAAGTTCAGATTTCATTTTAGAAAATTAGTAATCTCTCCTTATTAATTTTTATACCAATGGAAGATGTTTGAGTCAACTCCCCCATCTGGCTATGAGTAAATAGTACGATAAAGAGAGTTTTCAGGTTATTCATGGGATCAGAAGATAAATCAGCTAAAATATACGATGAGAAAAAATAAAAGAAAACATTGAATAAAAAGAACAAATATAAAAAGAAATAAAAAAAACACGTTAGAGAAAAAAGATAAAAAAAGGAATTAAAAACAACAAATAAACAAAGATGAAAGAAAAATCAAACATTAAAAGTATTGAATAATGGAACAAATTTAAGATAAAACGAAGAAATGAGAATGTGAACAAAACAAAACATAAGCCATTATTTATAGTGTTTTTTTTTAATTACAATTTACATTCATCTTTTGAGTTGTTTTTTTTATCACCATCTAAACAAGATTTTCATGTGACAAGATTAACTGATAATCAAGACAAAGGAAAAGAGTCACCAATAATAATAATAATAAATGTTCGCAATACTCAATCAACAAAAAATAGATTATAAAACACGATCAAGTTTTCCAATTCATTATTTACAGATGCTAGAACATTAATTTCGTATGGGTTGTTTTTCTCCTGTTTCATCTCCGTCTTCAATGATAAACTTTCCAAGGTTTTGGTTGTGGAAGATAAACTTCTATCCCAACGCCTGTATGACAGAACGAACGAGATCGAACAAGATTTTGAAACAGTACGCATTGGAACTTCGATAAAAAGAAATTTATGATTTTGGAGGCAAATCAATATTGTTAACCTCGGTTGATCTTTATTGAATACTCGGAAAAAAAAATCTATCAGGAAAAGATAATTCAATATATACAACGATTGCATATGGTCTATGTATTTATTTCTGCACATTAGAATCTATATAACAATACCTTCTCTTATTTATGTATCTGTCTCTCTATGTACAGCAGGTTCAAAAAGTAGTGGTAACAATACAAAAAGTTCATTTTGTCATACTCATACAGTATCAAAGGAGACAGACTTCAAGAAATATTGATCATCAAAAAGTCAAATGGAAGAAATCAGAAATATATGATGAAAACGTATGCAATACATTCAGACAACCGATTCGATATCTAAACGTACAGCCTTAAACAAGCATTGACAGTTCCGAATCTCTTTGGATTTGGCATCAAGTTTTAGTAGGTTTCAGTCGGTAGTATAGCCAATACTTTTTGCCCTCAAAAACCATGAGTCCTGGATATCATACTATCAATTTGAAAATAAATCAAATAGAAATGTTGTAAGAAAGCCAGGCAACCGATGGACATCATGACTAACGACGTTGATTCCAAAAGATTGTATGAGAAACTATCGCCGCCATATTATAAGATGGCGTGACAAACAAACCATTCCAGAAAGTATTTCCCCTGCCTCCATGATAGAGAGGTCTATGTCCAGTGATGGACGCTAGATATTACTTTTGATGATGGATTTTTATGATATATTCAATAGGAATTGATTTTGAACCCTATATCTTAGTGGGTTATAAAATCAACGAGGAAATTGTGTAGTTGAAACGAAAGCAATAAAGAAATTAGAGAAATATTTCTAAGTTCGATTAAGTACATACGTAGATTCATCAGTTCATTCAAGGCCTTTTTAACAGAAAGATTTTGCCCTTTTCGATATTTTCTCTGCGATTTAACACTTTGAACTTTATTAGGTTTGGATGCTTTCTATAATCCGATTGAGATCACAGATTGTACATTATATTGTATTTCATGTCCCTCCGGAATGATTCCGCGGTGCTCTTATCTCTATATTCAAGGTTGTTGTCCTGTTGATCGGTCCAACATAATTTCAACGCTTTAAGGGGAAAAGTTCCTGTCCTACTAATTCGCTTGATAATTCTTAGAGCAAAACTATCCACGTTTGATATCATATTTTCTGTCGTAATCTCTCCTAAAAGCGTTTGTTGCTTACAACCCCCGCTGCTTTGCGGAATATGACCCTCATGCGTTTCGTATCTTCATGAGCACAAGGCAATATCAATCAGATTGCATTCCAGCAACATTGTACAACCATAGCCATCAAAGGTGGTGAAGGGATCAACCTTTTTTTTCTAAATGAGTTTGGGTTTGAACGCTCTAGCACCCCTGACCATATCGTTTTGTCTCCATATTTGAAAATTGGCATCAGCAATATACTAAAGCCCCTTCAAAAATATTTTTCTAGTAAAAAAAGTCTTTGGGACATTTTGAGGGTCGTATTTCAACGGATACATTATTTCCAAATGTTTTTTCTTCACTCGATTTAAGATGTTTCCTCTCTTTGAAACGCCAGTGAATTCATTATCATAATTTATTCCGATGGCATTATTTTCCGTGAGAATATCTTTTTTACGACCTCAAGTTTTTACACTACAGTCATTTGACTGTGATTTCAAGTAATCTTTATTTTTTTGTTGTAATTGATTTTTGTTTATCCTCTTTTCCAACGAAAAACGGGTATTGTTTATGATGTCATTAATTAACACAATCAGAACTATAATCAGAAATATCGTCGTAAATAGTATAACAATCAAAACGGTAATTAAAAAATACTATTCTGTCACCCCATCAATAGTTTGATTTATTTTCCTCAGCGGGAAAAAATGACAAAAAAAGTCGTGGTGCACAATCACACATGTACACTAAAACATATGGAGATATCTCAGATTATAATCATTGTGGGTCATTGTCAAACACGTTTTTCATTAAGTAACTGAAAATTGAGATTGAAAAAAAAAGTAGTAGTAGTAGTAGTAGTAGTAGTAGTAGTAGTAGTAGTAGTAGTAGTAGTAGTAGTAGTAATTTCATTTCATTGCTCACAAAAATTGAGACTCAACAGTCAAAGTTGAAAATGTTGATCTGGAGAAAGTAAATCCTCGCCTCTACCAGGAATAACAATCGAGCAGAAAAATTACAGTAGGCTGAAAAGCCTTTGGATATATAAGTTCAATCCTTGAAAGATCTTGCTGACCTAGAAAAGGAGATTATACAAACGGGGCATCTTCCTGATGATCACCTATGAAGCTGAAACTAATTATCCCAAGAATTGGCAATCAAACCTTGGAAACATGCAAGGAATACAGAGAAGAGAATACTAAGCATCACTTTGAAAGATAACTTAACAGCAAAATATATCAGAGAAAATAGAAATATCAAGGAAGCTATTTGTATAGCAAAGAGCAGGGTTTATTGCATGGATGTAAGTCTACGACGAAGCATTGCACCTCAAAACGAGGATACCTCGAGGTCATGGGCAAAATTTTGACCGGCAAAACGTAAGATGAAGTGATAATCTGGCCAAATTTAAAATAGTTTAGCATCCTGATGCTCAAAGACCATAAAAAACCTTTGCTGCTTGTGATAATGTCTACTTATTCTCTATAATGATAGACTAAAACGATGACGTCAGGTTTCTACTTATTCATCATGATAATAGAGACGAACCATGGGTCTACCAGTTGCAATCTGTACCATCTACTAATGGAGTGAATCGAGTGAAACGTACTCTGTGTAGTTATGTTGAGGGCTGTTAATTCCGTTAATTGGATGTTGTTTTTTTGGATAATTGTCATTTGATCATGTAGAAAGGTGCAAATAAGATGGCGCACCTTTGAAAGAAAATGAATTGAAAGATCAAAGACGGTCCATTTCAATTAAAGAGATTATCCAAAATAAATCAGTTTCAATTGCTTTCATCAGAAAATCTAAACCAAAAAAAGAAAAAGGCTTCCAGATTGTTCATCACTGAAATGTTCATCCTTTTCCCACCAAAAAAGACCAAGCAAAAATGAAGAAGGAGTCAATGTATGATAGTGTCAGACAAATGTGCAATGATTATTTATAATATTTTCTCAAAATTTCTTTGTTAAAAACTTTCAGAAGAAACTCTGTAGAACTTTTTGAAGCAAAAGTTTTACCAGTGCTAAATAAGTGCAAATTTTGTGCATGATTAGATTTTTGATAATTCTTTTCCTTCTTATAATCAAGCTGACTATGGAGAAAAAGATGCTGTCTTCATTCCGAGATACTTTTATCGTAACCAATGTCCAAAATCAATTGACATACATGGTATAGCATGATTTTGCACACAAATATCATCCATGAAAAATAATTGATCTCAGCTACAATGACCTCAGCATTAGTATTAGTCTGAGAAATATGTATAATGTACATCGAGTAGGATACAATGTTTTATTTTCATTTATTTTGCTTTGTCTATACTTCTGTCATGCTAAGGCTCACAGGAAGAGAATAAGGGGTAGTATGAGTTCAAAGAGTATGTGTGTTCGATTCTACATCATAGAAAAAGAAAAGAACGCGACTGGACACAAAATCAAATGACCAATTCAAATTATTCTTATTTTTCAAATTCGACCCAACGCAAAAAACCAGGGGGGATTTCCAAAAAGCAGGAAAATGTGTCTCAATTTAATGAGGAGAAAAGGTGTACATTTTTCAGTATTCTAGCTCAGTCGGTGCGGTGTCATAAGCATTACATGTTCTATGTTAGATAGCCAGGTAGCTAGACTCACTTATAAACTGTAGAAACCTTGACAGTTTTTGTTTGCAGGCATAGAAATCAATCATATTTCTTTACGATACTAGAATATATATATATATATATATATATATATGTATATACATGTATATGTGTGTGTGTGTATGTGTGCATGTGCGTGCATGTGTATGTGTATGTGTATGCACTCGTACACACAGCTTATTCAATTGGATAAGTCAGTTTCAAAGATGCGAGATAACTTCCAAGGGGACTAATATCGTTTTTTGCTGCACTTTCAATTCTGCTTATTGCAAAATTATTTGGTAAAAAAAAGTACCTTTGAGAGCATTCTTTTTTTTTTTTTTGCTGTTTGTTTTATGATTCAAAAATGTCTTCCAAAATACTTTTTCTTATCACCAGTTGTGCCAAGTGTTTATGTCTCAGCAGAAAGAGGAATTTCTGTTTTTTCATTTATGGAATCAATTCCCTTCTTTTCTTAATTTTCTTTCAAGTATCTTTTTATTGCTGTTTGTTTCATATTTAGTTGAATGAATGTCACTGTTTTCTTTCCTTCTTCAAATCTCTCGAATTACGAGTACATATATATATATATATATATATATATATATATATATATATATATATATATATATATATATATATATATATATATCTCGAGTTTGGAGTATATGTTTCCATTTCTGACTGTCTGTCAATATAATGTCCTTAAATTACTTGTTGGTGAATGAACGGTAGACTAAAGGAGAACTGATTGAATTTTTTGAGCGAATCCAAGAATTTTTCTTCACTTACCTACCCTGTTATGTATAAAGTGATTTCAATTCTGTTTTTTGTTCTTGCCAATGGTGTCGGTAGAGTGATGCTCTCTCTCTCCAAATGCTTTTTAGTTCTGCTTTGTATTTTCTCATTAATTTCCATCTTTCACTTATAATTCCATTTCGATTTTTCTGGTCGTTTTTTTTTTTTCTCTTTGTATTTTCCTCCATGGAATTTTTTTTCATTCTTCCGTATCTCTTTTGCTTTGAATTTGTATTTTTTATCTCATTTTCCTTCTGTTTCTTTCGATATAAATTCTCCCTCTCCAAGTTAACGAACCTTCATTCCTCATTTATCAGAACTGTAAAATGTTTTCTAACTTCTTAGAATCTTTTCCATCTTTATTGCTCGTCATTTTAGCTAATTTTAGCTAATTTTAGCTACCTTTCAATTCATTCTCTTTTTTTTCTGCTTTGAATTCGTTGCTTCCTACCCGTCTTCCTCTTATATTTATTTAATTCCTTTCTTTTTTCCTCTCTCTGTCTTTCTTTCCTTCCCCAATAAACCTACCCGTATCCTCCTGGAATTAATTCTTCCGATAACCCCAAGGAAGAGATAAGAGTGAATCGTCAGAGACGTCGTGTTGAAAACAAGAATGAGAAAGACAGAAATACGATTATCTCATGGCGCAAGGGACAGCTGCATCACATGACTTCAGATGATACAGAGTGGTTGAAGAATGTATCATCCGAAACATTTTTTAAATTACAAAAACTATGGAGACAATAACCTGAATAGTACATGGATTAATGAAAATAGTTTATCTTAAGACTTCAGTAGGTACAAGAAGGCAGAATTTTATATAGTGTGTAATGTTGTGTTCATGAGACCAAATGTGGAGTCACTAGTCTAACGGATAAAAGGGATAATGAAGATACTTTATTTCGAAACTTCAGACAATGTGAGAAGACGGAAGATGTATCAGCAGAAACGTTGTGTTAATAACACCAAATATAATTTGAGAGATGCATTAAAGAACAAAAGTTTTTAATATCAAAACTTTGAAAAATACGGATAGGCTGGAGAATGTATCGTCCAAAATATTTTATGGACAGTAACAAAGCTGAATATAACAATCTGAATAACACATTGTATAACTGAAGGTGTAAATAAAAAACAAAAACAAAATTATGTAACTCCATATCATGTCACGTACAATATCCGAGCTAAAAAGTCGGACTATCAAGGAACAGTGTGTGGTAGACACTTTGTATTTGAATCATCTCCACAACGGAAATGAGGTGATTCTCTTAAATCGAAATGCTTTGAATAAAGTATGTCTTGAAGACTATCAAATCCTGTATACTCGTACCTTGATAGGAACTTTGAAAGTGCAATATTTTGCCCTATACTTAAGAGATAATTGGGGTGTTTCCAAGTTCATTCGGTACCTCAGTCCAGCAAAGATGATTCAAATGTAGTACGTCATTCAAAATCAGGAGCATTTACATTGGCACGGAATACTTCATTCATTAAATTTCATTTTCAAGAATCCAGAAAAGATTCGTGGCTAGATCCAGATTAGCCTTAAATCTTACAGCCTCAACAAAGGGAGGATGTTCTCTGTGTTTGATGACTGGATAATGATGCTATAAATTCATATGAATAAAACAGGCTTTTGCATTAACCAAAAGGATTGAGATGTATCAGAAGTATTTTT
This sequence comes from Thysanoteuthis rhombus, assembly GCA_963457665.1. Lineage (NCBI taxonomy): Eukaryota > Metazoa > Mollusca > Cephalopoda > Oegopsida > Thysanoteuthidae > Thysanoteuthis > Thysanoteuthis major. Next base: position 3,153,030 of record OY735214.1, on the reverse strand, counting down.
GATAATCGATTAGTTTCGTCTGTTTTTTTTTAATCTCACTTAATACCTAATACTTAATACTCTCTATAAGGTATCTTTTGATGATCCTAGCTCTTCAAAAAGTCCTTTGTGTACCAGTGTTCGGGGTTAACATCTGCCTTGCATTCTGAATCATCATAATTGGCAACTGATGGTCGTCCACTTCCGGTCTCCACTTCAAGAGAAACCACCACTCTTGAAATGCATAGACAAACTTAGATTACGGTGTTTCATTTCCGAATTCTGTGAGCAGATTCAGGAGATCTGGAGCCCAGTTTGAATTTTTTTCCCAAAAAATGGATCCATGGAAAATGGATGCTCAATGTCATTACGCTGGCCATGGCTTCGTCTACCCCTCCTCAAGCTCCACATATCGCATTCCCCACTCACTCGGTCGGTTGACGATATGTGGATTAGACTTAGTGACAACAAAGAGATGGATTCCTGCCTTTCCAAAGTGAATTATTTCAAAGAGAATACGGTTGATGTTAGAACTCTCCTTAGAGTATATGGTCAATGATAAAGTCTTGATTTCGATTTTTTATCCTTACAAGTTCTGAGACGAAGACCACCGGAGGGGGTCAGCTTTGAGTGTACTCATTTAGCCGCTTGGTGCACAGAAACATTTGACCAAATCAACAGTTTTCCACACCTACAGCTCATACCAGAGATTGACCTTTCTGAATGAGGGACAGATGTGCTTAACATTACATTATCCGAGTGGACTATCCTGCGGCAGAGATCTGTAAAAAACGAAGATACTTCTGATACATCTTAATATATATATATATATATATATATATATATATATATATATATATATATATATATATATATATATATATATATATATATATATATATATATATTACCCCTGTGACAAACGTGCAATCAAAGGGCCATTAAAATGATTATAAAATTGTGGTCAATCAGAAGAAAAGTGTTTGGAAAAGTTTGAAAAACTAACCAAGTGAATAAATGTCTTTTGTCTGGAATAGACTAGGAACATTGTTTTAAAAAAAAACGATAAAGTCAGTTGTCCGTCCAGACCACTCCTACGACCTGTCAGACAAATTAATTATCTCGAAGCAGTTTGATCGATTGCCTGTATCGAATATGATTAGTCGCATACACACATACGCATACGCACTAACACACAAGCTAATGCATATGAACACACACACACACACACACATAAGTATATGCTAACATACATAAACGCTCATACACATGCACGCATCATAACAACTTGAAAAAAAGCAATTAGCTGTACTCAAAACATATTGAAATACAGTTTCAAAAAATATATCAAAGAGTATATATATATATATATATATATATATATATATATATATATATATATGTAATGTCCATTGTTATACTTACTAATCCAGCATCTTTTAATAAATTTTGGGGTAAACTACGTAGGTAAACTACGTAGGTAAACCCTGGGTTCCAAAAGAATTAAAAGGTGTAGTTTAAACTAACATTTATACAAAAGATGTTACAATAATAGCCGATATAAGTTAACGAACTACATGTGTAGCATATGTTATATATTAAAATCATAACTCGAGGGAAGATGTTTGACCTACAATGCCGGGTGTCATGCATATATCACTGATTCGTTTTTAAAGTCCCTGAACAATTATTTGGTTAACACCAATGATCACAACGAGGGGAATTTCACACGAACACATCATTACAAGTGACAAAAAAAAAAATTGGGGAAAAATTGGGAAAAGTTTTCTCTAAGTTGAAGGATATTTTCCTTTGAAATCTCCTATTCGACAACTAATTTCAGCATTATCTATGTGAGACCACAACCTTAAAGATTACATTCAGAAAGTACTGGTTCTGCGACACCCACGATAGAGAAGTGTGGCGAATCTTGGGGAAAGTCTATGTCTAACGACGAACGTTAAGAGACTGATGATGATGGAATTCAAAGTTGATAAACGCTAAATTGCCATACATGGATGCCTCAATCGACCAACATTTAAAGTTGTTTGATCATAGGAAGAAGACGTTTTTATATACTGTTTGATTCAATCTTTGAAAAACATACTTCCATCATTCTAATCTACGATTCATCTATAACACAGCTGTTGAAAATATTGTATTAGACTGCTTGTTTTTTCATTAAAGAAATTAGAAGTGAATATGAGTTGAATTAAAGTAGTGAAATAGAGTGTTATATTGGTTTCACCTGGAGTCATTGCAACCTTGATCCCCATGCGTAACCGGAGCGAACAGAATACAAGATGGGGAGACGAACTAGACAAGCCTAGAAAGTTTTAGCTCCGTGGCACCTATGATGGACAGATCTGGCGAATCCAGGGAAGGTCTTTGTCCAATGACGGACAATAAAAGATTGATGGTGATGATATCCATAGTCTTACTTAAAGTTTTGTCTTGGTTGGCAAGTCCTGCCCAAAATTGCCGACCATCTCTTGGAGATAGAGTGTGAATAGACAAAAAGACAGGCAATCGGATATGAATGAATATAATTACCTCTTTGAAAGAGGTTAAAGAACAAAATAAAATGTTTACTGCAGATGAAGCCAACGAATCAATCATTAGTCCACTCAGGTTTTTTCTCAACCCGTTGGATATTTTTCTGGCAATTAACTCACTTTCTCCTTCAATTTCTCCTTTTCTGATGTCATGATGATTTAATTCTGTTGAGCATTCTCTGTCTTCGTGGTTGGTAAGATGTTCGCTGTCAAGATTTGAGAAGAAAAAAGATTGTTTCTTTCGAGACTTCTCGGATCGGCCTCAGGCAACTTATGAGATGGATTAGCCAGCAAGAAGTTACATGACCAAACAACACGATATGCTCAAAGCATAGAGCTAGTCACGCATTCCAATCAAATTCCAACCGGAATTCTTTATCAAAACATAGACCAGCACTGTTTATCACTCGTTTACACACAAGGACGAACCGTTTTTTATTCTCCATTTTGAAAATGCAGACAATTAAAAATAATGGTTTGGATTTTTTCTTTCTCTTCCCTACTTATTTCCAGTAATTATTTTATGGTATTTCGGTAAATATTTGCGTCTGAATAATCTTTAAGTTGTTGTTTATCACTTCCATCAATAAATTTGGGGGTGTTATATGAGTCTATATTCCTAATAAGTTTGTTTGTGTGTCCGTCTAAACTCATGAGTAGTACTGTATCTAAACAAATTTATATTTAAGCGATCTTTCTCCAACTAGATATCCAAGGTTGATCATGGGAGAGTGAGACGAGGTTTATTAAATCATGATGGGTCTTTTTTTAATCAGATACGTTCATCTTATTAACAGAACATTTTCACTTTTAAAAATATCGCTCCAGTGTATTACATCAACAAATATTAATCAGTTATTCTTTAAAACGCGATGCAGAGGGGCGGAATGGTTTCTGACACGGAAAAATGGAATTGGCAAACCCAGTTCGAGTTTCGAGGTTGTTTAGCAACATTTTGCACTAACTTCCAAAGAAAAGAAAATAATCTTATCCGACACCCTGAATGTAAAAAAAAAAAAGAATCCAAATCTATAACTCGGACCTGATGTTCTCTCATAGAGTAAATTTTGTACATAACTTTAGAAATTAGACAATTGGAGTTTGACGGTAGTGGTTAAAGATTCGATAACAAGTGCCGGGTCTGTAGTGCTCTTTACTACAATTATAGCCGGAAAAGAGATACTAAAGTAACAGCTGTTTTTGAGCCGTTAGTGTAGAATCGAATCCAAGATGGTTTTACGTCAATGAATCTTCGATTTGATATAATGAAAATTTAAGAAGCTGGTACTATTGTGAGAAGATTTGCTTCTGATTACTAACATCCTTCGATCTTCAGGCCGGAATGAAGATGCTTACGCTTCCATAAACGGAATACGAACGACAAAACCATGTAATTGCCCTCTTTCTTCATCTTAGACCAGACCATTGTTCATTCCGAAACCACGTGTTGTCGGCCGATGCATAAGATCATAACTGATGGTCTTGAAAGTTATTACTTAATCGACCCAAGTGTTATAACAGGCCAGATTATGACCATTAACGTGGAACAATGGAAAGCTTGCAAGTCCTCACGATAATCGCGATGCCAATGAGCTTTATTCTCACTGTGTGCCCATCGGATGGGACGTTGTGCTATATTAAGCTTAGAAAATAACCAGTACGTCATAGCTCAGTCGATTACAACTGGAGCTAGTTTGATCGTGGACTGATGCCTACCACTTGTGACTTTATAAACATAGTAAATATCAGCAGCTTCTAATTATAGGGAAGTATTTAGTAATATGGTGCCGGATCAGTGCACGCCTAGTCCTTATATCGTACTGATCAAAGCTTTGTAAATATAATCATACTCTCAACGTAGAGCAATGATAATTAAGCTTTCAATGAATCAGACGAATTTTTTCCTACGATTTCAGCCTCTGGACCTTGTTTCTATCGCCCCTTCAGTGCTACCTATCCTTGAATCATAATTGCACGATTTCATCTATCCAGGACTGAATTTCCTTATACTTTTGATCATTTTCATCTTCTACACCCTTGTGTATCATGTAATACATGATTAGATTTGCATCATTTTATGTCATGAGCAGAAAACAGGAATAATCTTATATCCCAAGCGATCATTCTATCCATGTTTGTGAACACTCAATTAACATATAAATAATACTGGTGATGACAAAAAATCTACACAGAAAAAAGGACGGATCAAAAAGTCTTATAACGAACAAAAATAGATTTTTAGACATATTGTTTTTTATATTGTACATAAGGACTACAAATTTAGATTCTAAATAGACGTAAATACAAGGGTACATTGATTCATTCACTTTTCTTCTCCACTGTAATTCCCAAACATAGGATGAATTATTTATGGGTTAAAGAAACACACCTTAGGTCACTAGAAAGTATCGACGGTTCAGAGTTCTGAAATTATTTAGCATAGAGTCCAAGTATAACAAACGAAAGATCATGTCCCAGTGGATCAAATGAGCCTTTACATTGGACGATTCCTGGAAGTTACCAAATACAGCAAGCAATTTAGAAATGCCTGAGAGCAGAATGGCTGAAGCATGTGAAGTGATTCGAATAATTTCTGTGTTAAATTTAACTGTGCTTTGAGATGACTCAAATAACTCTAATATAATTCCCAGTGCTTCCTCAATAGCGAACCGTACACGAGTTCTTAACACCAAATTATAGCTGGAGAAGCTATGAACAAACACTACGAACTTTGAACAAAAGAAAAGAAATCTGAAAAATTTAACTTGAAATATTGATTCCTATGTTCAAGTATTATGAATAAAAGATCGATCAAAGCCTGCGTATGCTCGCTTTTTGACCAACCAACACTTAGAGCGATTGGCCCAGTAGATCAAAGCTTGCCGTCCTCTTCGTGATCTTTTTTCTGATTCAATGTCTCTATCTTGACCATTGGAGTCTTTGCATCACAAACACTCGTACTCAATACTAAATGTTTTATTGTTCATTTGTATCTGGTTCAGTACAACTGTTTATTCATTTTTTTCATATTTCAATAACTAAGCAACATTGAGTAAGTCAATGTATAAAATGCATCAGAAATACACATTGATGATTAAAATACACACCAAGTCAAGTGTCAATACTAAATTAGTTCTCGTCCTATGATTGGTGATTACATAATAGACTGCTGTATGTTCTTATATCTTATTTTATATTGCTTGTAAATTTGTTGTTTTGTTCATTCTTTTGAAACTTATTCAATTACTTGATACATCATTGAAATGATACGTTTTTATGTCGCTCTCCGACCTGGTATATCGTCAGTACCTATTCTGTTCAACTTGGTCGTTGGTGAATACTGAATCACAACTGAATATTTTCTATTAACCTGTTTAGAAGTTATCTTCTTTACCATATCTGACAAGATTGTAATTTTGTTTTTATATTTCTCTGTCAGTATGAGAAGTTGTATGACGTGGAATGTATCGCATTAGTTCTGCATTAATCTGTTTCATTTTTTTATGATTCATTGACAAACTTTTATAAAATATTTGTTATAACTTGAACATATATATATATATATACATATATATATAGATATATATGTATGTATTATTGTGTCATCCACAGACAGCTGTTTCGTTGTATTACAACTCTTCAGTGTGGCTACGGACTCTCCATTTACCCATTCTGTACCACGAGACAGTATTGAAACCGGGGGCTGATATCCAACCTCTGTGGTAAGGAACTGGAGTATGGCTGAATTGAAGCGATATATTTATCTACACATAAATTCCCCATCGACCAGCGTGCTCTATTCATATATATATATATATATATATATATATATATATATATATATATTACTCTCTATATATGATTATTTTGTTTCCTTATCAGAAGTTCCCTTTTTCTGAAGAATAACGGGATAAGGCAAGATACTCTCCGTTGTATACGGCCAAAAACCCTTCAACACACTCAAAATAGCACACACCTAAATTGGTACTTCATAACTCAAGGGAGAAACATGAAAAGAAACCCTATTTCTAGTTTCAATGCCAAAAGGTGGCGCTGCCGAAATTAGTATGAAAAAAGAGATGTTGTTACTTTTATAAAAGCAACAACACCCCCAATGCAGGCAAGATGGAAGCGGAGTTGAGCGATGCAAAGATCGTGTTACAGATAAGAGAAAAGAAAGGGCTAATTTGATTGTATATATACAGAATAGTAAAAAGACATCTCCTCAGACGTGAAGGGTGGAGATCAAAACGGTTGAAAGATCGTTGCAAGAAGAAGAGAGAAGGAAGTACTGATCCAAATATACACATACATATTAGTAAGGATCGATCGACCCAGAAATTAAGGCAGAAGGGTAGCGCAGCCAAAATGTTGTCACAGAGACACAAAAAGACCTGGAAAATGATCCGATATTATCAGTATATAATAGTAGCGATATCTCACTTTGAAATGTAAAATGGAGAGTCGAGCGGTCAAAATATTTTGATAAAAATGAAAATACCGAGAAACTGGCCTGAGAGAATCGAAAAATACCCCTTCGCAGTGGTTTATGTTTCCGTACGGTTCAACTCTTTGAAATAGTCCAGTCTTGAATTATTGCAGAGACCAAAGTCAGGCACATAGGACACCCCTGTGTCTTGGCAAGTCTCACAAACCTCCTAAAGTTGTTTTAGAGACCTCGTACACAAGATTCAACCGTCTCCTGCATCTGACACACAACCATAATGCCTTTCTGCGCAACAGAGTCAGGTTTTGAGTTTTCCGATCCTCCACTTCTCAGCAGAGTTGAGTGTCTGAAGGTGAAGCAGCCGAAACATCGTGATGAAGATAATGAAGATGAAAACGCTGAAGGACAAGAAAATGAAAGCCGGGGAAGAGAATGGTCAGAATATTGTGATAGAATTACAAAGATCGAGAAAAAAAACCATGTCTGGTTAGTTAGTCAACAGAAACCATCAAGTAACCAAAATCTTTTGTCAGCTGGCTGTGTTGGGGGTGATCAATTTTTGAAAAATTCGCAGTCAAAAAGACTCTAAGGAAAAAAAGTCTTTAAAAGATTGCAAACGTGTATGCTGCTGAACCAAGGATCGGCAATGGAGTTGGCATAAGTTGACTTTGCAAACTGATTCCCCAACTGAAAAACCTTCTCAAAAAAGGTTTTGAAAATACAAAAAGCATGTTTGTTTAAGACATAATAGAGATTAAATATTGAGAAATTCAGTCTCCTTTGATGCGGTCCGTGGGCATGAAAAAAAAAAAAAATATATATATATATATATATATATCACGAAATGCAGATGGTACAGATCAGGTTAGCAATATAGCATAATATAAAGCAATGTCTGAAATGTGATGGATTTATTTCATTAAGTGCTCGATACATTCAACTTCATATTTCGAAAGTCAAGTTGTTTTAGAGTAGAGCTGGGAATACATAATGATAATAATAATGATAACAATAATAATAATGATAATAATAATAACTTACAAGCACCAACAAAATATTCACACTACTAAAAACAATAAAACAAAATGAACAACTTTTCCCACACACAGCAACACCCAGGAGATTCTCGCCAAATTCCCTGAACAATAATCTAAAAGCACAGACGATCATTGGCCCGATGAGGCCCAGACAGGGCAGAAACATAAACTTGTTTGTATAGCGAATCCACTTCCTAATATATATATATATATATATTAGAATGTGGATTCGCCACACAAACTAAATCTTGTTTCTGTCCTCTCTGGGCCTCATCAGGCGAATCCTGATGAGGTCCAAAGAAGGCAGAAAAATGAGTTTTTTTGTAGCAAATCCACATTCTACTGTTTATTTCCAGCTCTACCCCAAAACAACTCAACTCCCTGAGTAAAAAGTTGTATGTATCGAGTACTCAATGAAATAAATCCATTACATTTCAGAAGTGGCTTTATATTATTGATATATTATTATATTATTTTGTACTGCTAGCCTGATTTGTACCACATATACTGTATATATATATATATATATATATATATATATATATATATATATATATATATATATGGACCAACTTGAGAAACCTATTTCGACACTTATGGCAATTGTTTTGTTTCTAATAACTCTAGTGGCTGGATTCAGGTTTGAACCCGTGTCAGTATCCCTGGCTTTTGGTATCTTATATCTTCAACCCAGCCGTACATCCTTGCGTCTACTAAACCTCTTATGATATTCTTGGACGTCCACTGCATCTGACATGTTGCTATCATTATCCCCCTTTCCCGGACAACGTACTTGGCAGAAAGCCATTAGAGTTTCCTGACGTTCCACGTCTCATCTCTTTCTCAGCCAGTGCCATTAATATTATTAAGGAATTAAATTCCATCGGTGGATAATGAACAAATAGTTGTAACACCAAGGGAGGGAAGTAATTATCATCTGCACCTGTCACCTACAGTCTCAGTACGTTTGATGTGAAGCCAAGAAACCGGAAGATTTTGAAAGCATACGATTGTAAAAAAAAAAACTCATCATCATCATTATCATCATCAGTCTCTTAATTCCGTCGTTGGACATAGACCTTCTGCGGGATTTGCAACACTTCTCTATCGTGGACGTCGCAGAGCCAGTACTTTCTGAATTTGTCCAGCTTGTCTCTCCATCTAGTACTATGCCAGATTCAGTTGTGCACGTTGTCTCTGAGAATTCATGTTGTGAGTAGCGATGTCCATTGGTTGTCTACCGTTCTTCCTACATGGCCAGCCCATTGCCATTTGAGATTTTTAATGGACTCTACGATGCCCCTGACTCCTGTCTCCTTCCAGAAGAAAAGAATAAAGTCCCTGTTAGAATATTAGAGAAATACTTATGATACCATAGAGTAATAATCATTTATTCCAGTAGCATACTGCCTCAAAGTGATTGTTTTCAAGGCCTAAAAAAACGGCAGAAGTATATGAGTGTAATATTCATTATACTGTAATATTGTACTTAGCATTACTTCATTTAGCGCAGATTTACTACAAGGATATTCTTTTCTCAAATATCTCCCGGGATGAATTTAGTAATGTTCATTTTAGAAGGAATAAGGATGCATAGCAATGATATTGAGGCCCCCAAAATGCCTGTATACTTTTCTCTTTAGACAACGTGCCATATAAAGAGACAATCAAATACACAAAGATCCATTCTGTGATATGCATCGACACATAGTATTATCTCACAAGCCGCTGAGAGTAGATCCAAAATGAAATTCTCAGCATTAAATAATTCCATCTTCCATCAATGGCATCATAAATCTTTAAAAACTGAGTTTGATCACAACTAAAGACTGAGCAGCAAGGTAAAAAGAGGTATTATGGATTTATTATCCATCACTTTTTATAGTTACTTTATAAGATTTTTAATGGATTCTATGATGTCCCTAACTCTTGTCTTTTCTTGGATGTACTGTGCTGTCTTCTGGTCTTTCCATGTGAGGCCCAGCATAATTCTTTCATGTGCACGTTACATGGTTCTCAATTTACAGGTCTGTCTCTTGGTTAGGTTCCATGTTTTAGCTCCAAAAGTGACTCTTGGGAGGATGCATTTGTTATATACCCTTCTCTTTAAGATTAATGGGATCTTCTTATTTTTTAGGACAAGAGTTAGGGACATCATAGAATCCATTAAAAATCTCAGATGGCAGTGGGCTGGCCATGTTGCAAGAATAGCAGACAATTGATGGACATCACAACTCACAACATGGATCCCCCGAGACCACATGCGCAACCGAGGCCGGCAAAATGTTAGATGGAGAGACGAGCTAGACAAGCTCAGGCAGTACTGGCTCCGTGACACCCATGATCGGGAAGTGTGGCAAATCATGGGGGAGGTCTATGTCCAACGACGGACGTTAAAAGACTGATGATGATGATGATGATGATGATGATGATGATGATGATGATGATGATGATGATGATGATGATATCAGTGTTGAGTTTCTGTGAGCAAGATAATTTGATTTGTACAAGGGATGGTTGCCTCAGGCACTTCCTGAGAGTTATTCTGAGATATTGCGGTACATTACAATGCCATCCTTGAAGTTGCCGTCTATAAATCATCTGATATTTTACGTATATAAATTTCATAGACAAACATTTGGAAATAGGTGAGAAGAAAACAAAGAATTTTTGAAAACGTTTCTTTTAATATCGATGCTGTAAGGCTTTCTATTTTATGTTATTATGGTTTAATGTATAAATCACCTCTTGTTGGGATCATCAATTGCTTACCTTATGACGGTTTCAGGTATTTTAAAAAACAAAACAGTTATATCGTCATGGCACCCTAGTAGTGTTAATCAAATACCTCCAACTGTTATTAGATTCATATTTATATATATATATATATATATATATATATATATATATATATATATATATATATATATATATATATATATATATATATATATATATATATATATATATGATATTAACAAGGATATATACCCAGCAAATGTAGAAATTTGATGTTTCCCGTTGGTAATTTGCTGTTTCCATTGGATTCCGGGAATAACCAGCAGATTTACTTTTGAATGATGTATACTTAGATCAACCAATCAGGTTTGAAGGTTTCCAAAAGAATAACGGTTGAGAAAAGCGTCAACCTGATTAAATAGTTGTAGTATATGCTATTCAAATATAAATGGGCTGGTTAATCTCAGGCTTCAAAAGAAACAATAGACAAGCTATTGCCGGAGAGTGCGACAGGCACAGAATTTCTACATCTATCGGTTACGTATCCTTGTTTTTACATAATTGTTATATGAACGGCTCTATTTACCGTCTTAGATATTGAGCTGGGTAGTCAAGTATCTATGACTGATAAAAACTGTATTAATGTTTCCTGTTTGTTTCTTACAAATCAAGACAACATATGTTTTATCTACTGTATGCAAACACACACACACACACACACACACATATATATATATATATATATATATATATATATATATATATATATATATATGTATATATTCACATATGTAGTTTTAGCTTGCTATGTTTTAGAATAAACATTCCTTTTTAAACCGTATGTCATAATAAAATCATTCAAATTTGAACAATCAAATATCCGTGAGATCTGTGAGATAGTTTTCCTATTGGAGCATTGAAAGGAACTTTTATCCAGCTGAAACGCAATATATACTTTTCTACTCATTATTATACACTTTCTGAATTTATTGGAAAAACCCTGCGTATTTGCACTTTGCAAAACACATTAACTTCAAATCATCCAACAGAAAAATATTTTCGCTTCGATTCAGAGAAAAAGCATTCGTCGGATAGCAAATATTGAACAACCCTCATTCCTTACCTAGCATTTTATCAAAAGCTCTTTGAATAACTTTAAATAATGATAAAAAATACTTAAAAGAAATATTAGTTTACTTTCTCCGAAATTCGAAAAAAATCAATATACGAAATATCATTAACAAGATTATCAGCATCATCAACACCAGTAATAATCACAGTAAAATGATCGTGATGATCAGAGCCACCATCACCATCACAATTGATGATAACAAACGTATAATAACTACAATTAATAATATGTCAACAATTAACACTAGCACCATCGCCATCAGTAAAAAACAATCATTATCATCAATGCAATCATGATCATCATCAACCCTCGCTAATGGGAATAGTCGTCACAATGATCTACAATATCTATTATTTTTTCTACTATTTGACTTTATTCCCATTGATACCACCGCCATTATCATCACCACCACAACCAGCATAACCATTATCATTATTGAGTAGCTGAACTCTTTCAAATTTGAGGGGTGCTGTCAAGTAATATTATTTCATGCCTTTGCTCTTTTAACGCTGAATGCTGATATCTTCTTAGCTTCTCCATCGCCCCTCCAATTTGTGTTCTCGTCTAGATATCGCACAAAGATGGAATTGGTCCATATGCAAAGATCCCCAGCCAATGTAAAATGCCTACATTTTTTTACACTCCAATCAAAATACCTAATTCTCTCTCTCTCTCTCTCTCTCTTTCTCTCTCTCTCTTTCTCTCTCTCTCTCTTATCATCAAACTACCCATCCTGTCTCTGCCTTACCTTCATTTAAACTACCTAACTTTTTCCTCGTGTTAACACTAAAATGATATCATTCAAATACATGTTGGAATAAGTAGAATGATATTATTGATTCTCAGCAGTACCGGCAGTAGCACCTTTATTTTTATCATCCCTTCCACTAACGTCATGACCATCAAACGACCCTGGTGATTGTTAAGCCAATCAACCGTTCCTCCTTATCTGGTTGTTAACAACAGGATGCAAGTCACACGTTTGCCTTGAAATTCGACGAGTGTTTCCTGGGTAAAATGGACATCAAATTGCAATCTTTTATGATTTATTTCAGTGAAACAAATTGGCTGTTGAGAGGGTCTTTCCAGGAGATAAAACACATTATCTCCCTTTAGCCAGAGTTTGGCTTTTTGCTTGCTT